>PVLC010015690.1:0-15584 GCA_004027655.1 Graphiurus murinus
AAAAAAAAAAAAAAAAAAAAGGAAGCCAGGCACAGTGGTACATACTTGTAATCCCAGCACTCAGGAGGTTGAGACAGGAAGATTACATTTCAAGGACAGCCTCAGCAATTTAGACACCCCATGTTTCAAAAGAAAAAAATGTAAAAAGGGGAGGGGTATATCTCAGAGGTAGAATGCCTCTGGGTTCAATCCCCTGTACCAAACAAAACAAAACACCAAGATTCTGTGCCCAGCAGATGGAGGTTAATGGTATGCCACAGACTTCTCTCGAAACGTCTAGGTTTGAAGGGAAGGATGTTTAAATTCTTCAGGAAATCACTTTGGTAGCCAAGTCACATTGAGGCTGAAAGCCAGTAACAAGTTCCATGGGAACTTAAACTCTGAAGTTGAGAGCAGTACGGAAGCCCAGGTTCATTTGATACAAACCTCAGTAGATGGGCACAGTGGAATCAGAGAGAATAATGAAGCCACATTTTCAAAAAACCACCTTTTCCTGTAGCTATGAAACCTTTTAATACCAATCTGGCAGAACGTCTTTAAACTCTCATAGAAGTGGTCTCACCAAAAGATATTAGGATGAATTTGATTCCCTTCCTTGTGTTGGTTGTTGTTGAACTTAAAAGGAAAATTGGAAGCTGGGGAAAAATAGAGATTACAAATAGTTTATAAAGGTGGTATACTAACCGGGCGTGGTGGCGCACCCTTGTAATCCCAGTATTTGATAGTCTGAGACAGGAGGATCCGGGTTTGAGGCCAGCCTCAGCTACTTAGTGAGGCCCTCCACAACTTAGTGAGACCCTGTGCCTCAGCTACTTAGTGAGGCCCTCCACAACTTAGTGAGACCCTGTTTCAAACTAAAGAATAAAAAAATAGGGCTGGTGGTGGAGCTGGGAAGTAGAATGCCCCTGGGTTCAATCCCCAGTACCAAAAAAAAAAAAAAAAAGGTGGTATACTTATACTTGTTTGGGTATTTAAATTTTTAAAAAATTTTTATTCTAGTATGGTCTGACCATACTGTCCTTTAACATGTATGCAGAAGCATTGAAATAAAGAGATATGGTTACATACAATATATGTGATAGAAACCAATTATTTTTTTAAGACACAGGGTCTCTGTGTCTACACTGGCTTCAAACTCCTGGCCTCAAGTGCTCCTCCTGCCTCAGCCTCCCAAGTAGCTGGGACTACAGGTATTGCCATCACACCTGGTAGGAACTAATAGTCTTTTTAACTCAATTATACTTACGGGATGCTTGGATCTTTGGAGGTGGAAGAACCATAAATAGGCAACTCCCCTCTTCCCCCACCACATATCCGGGAAGGCAGATTATCTTGAATTTGGACAAGACAAAAGAACAGCCACTCTAACATCTGTTGAGTATTGATTTTTACTAAACAGCAGCCTCTGTATTGTCTTTTTTATTTGTATTTTAATTAATTCTCTGAACTATCTTAGAATCTAGGAACCATAAGCATCACTTTTTTTTTCTTTTTTTGGTGCTGGAGATTGCACAAGGGACCTTGAAAATGCTAGGCACGTGCTCTGTCACTGAGCCACAGCATGTTGTATGTGAAGAAACCAAGAAGAAACATGTACAAGTTTGAACAGTTAGCAAGTAGCAGAATTGGAATTCCTAGCCAGAGATCTAACCCCAGTACAAACTTATCTACTGTGTGTGTGTGTGTGTGTGTGTGTGTGTGTGTGTACATGTGTGTGCGTGCGTGTGTGTGTGTGTGTGTGTGTGTGTGAGAGAGAGAGAGAGAGAGAGAGAGAGAGAGAGAGAGAGAGAGAGAGAGACTGGGAATTAAACCCAGGGGCATTCTACCTCTGAGCTACACCCCCAGCCCTATTTTAGTTTTTATTTTGAAACAGGGCCTCACTAAGTTGCTGAGGCTGGCCACAAACCTGTGATCCTCTTGTCTCAGCCTCCCAAGTACTGGGATTACAGGTGTGTGCCACCATAGCCGGCTTACTTTTTTTTTTTTTTTTTTTTTTTAACTCATAAATAGTAGATAGGTCTGCCTTCTGAGGAGTAAAACAGAAAACTGATATGAGTTAGGAGCATGAAAGTGCAATAACAATGAAAGTTGTGAAGAACAGAGACAAAGAGCAGGGATCAAAAACTGCCCCTACCAAAAATGTCACTGAAAAAAATTTTAGTTGAGGACTTCCCCATGTTAGTCAGGCTTTTCCAGAGAAATGAAACCAATAGGACACAAGTAGGTAGGTAGGTAATAGATGTAGATGAATACAGATTTATGAGCCCGGTGTGGTAGCCCACGCTTGTAATTCCAGCCCTTGGGAGGCTGAGACAATAGGATCACAGGCTCAAGGCTAGCCTTAGCAACTTAGCAAGACCCTCAGCAACATACCGAAAACCTGTTTTAAAATAAACAACAATAAGAGTAGGGAGTGTAGCTCAGTGGTAGAATGCCCTAGGTTCAATCTCCAGTACCATAAGAAAGGCACAAGTCCTGGGTGTCAGAGGTCCTGCTCAGGACCTGCGCCTCCTGTCTACAGTCCTTCTGTGCCTCCTTTCCCTCTCTATAAGCCCTTCTGTGTATCTGAGTTCCCAAGACAGTCTTGCAGGCAATGAGAGCCCCCATCTTTTCAAGGTGCTGACCCTTTGAGTAAACTTGGTTTCTTTCTCACCAACCCTCATTTCCCAAGTATTGGTTTACAAATGGTGAACAAATGAACCTGGGTCCAGTAATACAGGGAGTGCCTCTCAGCTCATAGTGCATACTCAATTAGCAGCCAAGACCCAGGGACATTCAGAAAAGAAGAGATTATGTTTAAGGAGAAAACTATGGATATCTTGGAGATCTAAGAGACATCATTTTGATTTCTAGATTCTGTGCTTCTTAAATTTCTCATTAAAATAGTTTTAGCATGAGGCAGGAGCAGTGGCACATGCCTGTAATCCCTGTACTTGGGAGGCTGAGACAGGAGAATCACAGGTTTGTGGCCAGTTTCAGCAACTTAGTGAGACCCTGTTTCAAAATAAAAAATAAAAAGAAAGAGAGAGAGGGAGGGAAGAAAAAAGGGAGGAAAGGAGGCAGGGAGGGAGTGAGGGAGGGAAGAAAGGGAAAGATCATTTCACCATTACTTCCCCTGGGAGAGTGAAGCTTTCAGGAGGAGTCTGTAGGAGAAAGGTGATGTCAGATGGGTATGAGAATCTTGTCTCCACCGTGCAGGGCCATGTGGAAGCTCCTGAGGAGGTGGAAGTAGAAGGAAGTGTGGGAGTGCCGAGCAGTTGTGATTGAAGAGTGGAGGTAGCGACTGTGGGAGGAGGAGGAAATGACAGCACTCAGTGGAGCAGTGGGCCTAGCAATCTGGCAATAAATTGGGAGCTAACAAGGCCCACCTGGAGTGGTTAGTGACAAAAAAAAAGAAAAAACACAGAAAACCATTTGTAGCTCACCAAGAAGATTTAATTGAGGAGAAAATAATAGGATGTTTGGCTAGCATGCAACTCATGCTGTATCTTGGACTCAACTTCTTTTGGAATTTTGAGATGGGCAAGAAGTGGCTGACAGGTTTGTGCTTCTGGATGGGAACTGGTTTCTTTGCTGAGATCTTGATGCCTGTGCCAACATGACCGTTATTTACTTCTTAGTGATTTTGCCTCGCCTTTCACGGCTCTTAATATGAGACATTTTATTGCTACTATCTTCCTCATTAAAATCATTTTATTTTATTCCTTGATTAATTTGTTGGCACAGATGTCTTTGTGATGCTAAGCATAGATGTGTGCCTTTTAACTTTTTCAGTCTTTTTCATGGTAGTTCAACTTCGCTTTTTTTTTTATATATATATACTTATAAAACCTGTCTTCCATATTTAGTCATAAAAGATTCATTCACCTTAGAGATTCCAGCATTCATTTTTTGAAAGCCTACAGTCCATCTGTTAGCATCTCCTCCAATGTTAAACTTTATTACCCTTTGTTGTTTCCTCCAACTTTTGGCAGAGGAGACTGTTCTCCGATAAGCCCACTTACTTCATATGGCAAGAAATGCATCCAGTTCTTGTCAGATTTTTTCTACAATCAAATCATTAAGCATGCTCCCAAATGTTTACATTCAACCTGTGTTTATGTCACTTGGCGCAGCGAGAGGGTTGGGTAAGTAGGTCACAGATATGAAGGAAGGGCTCGGTTATGTTATTTTCTATTGCATCGCTAATGGTTGCTGAAAACAATAAGCATTCAGCTTAACGGTGGTGCCTGCCTGTGACCCCAGGACTTGGGAGGCTGAGACAAGAGGATCACAGGGTCAAAGTCAGCCTCAGCAACTTAGTGAGACCCTCAGCAACTTAGCGAGACCATTTTGAAATAAAAAATAAAAAATAGAACTGGTAGTGTAGGTTGGAGGTAAAATCCTTCAGGATTCAACTCCCAGCACCACACACACACACACAAAAAAATGCAGCCAGGCTTGGTGGCACACGTGGGAGGCTGAGACAGGAGAATCGCAGGTTTGAGGTCAGCCTCAGCTACTTAGTGAGGCCCTCTGCAACTTAGTGAGACCCTGTTTCAAAATAAAGAATTAAAAACAGGGCTGGGGGTATAGCTCAGAGGAAGAATGCCCCTGAGTTCAATCCCCGGTACTGCAAAAAAAAAAAAATAAATAAATAAATGCATTCATTATCTTCTAGCTTCTGTCGGTCAGGAGTTCAGCAGAGTTCATCGAGGTCCATTCTCAGAATTCCCCAATCTGTGGTCAAGGTTTCAGCAGGAACACCTTCCTTTCTGGAACATTTGCCTTCATTTATTTTATTTTATTTTGTTACTGAGATTTAACCCAGGGGCATCTGTGTGTGTGTGTGTGTGTGTGTGTGTGTGTGTGTGTGTGTGTGTGTGTTTTACTGGGGATTGAACCCAGAAGTATTCTACCTCTGAGCTACACCCCTAGCCCTATTTTTTATTTTTTATTTGGAAAAAGGGTCTCACTAAGTTGCAAAGGGCCTCAATAAGTACCTGAGGCTGGCATGAACCTGTAATCCTCCTGTCTCAGCCTCCCAAGTACTGGGATTACAAGCATGCACTCCATGCCCAGCTTTCACCTCTTAGCTAAATCCCAAGTCTTTTGTGTGTGTGTGTGTGTGTGTGTGTGTGTGTGTGTGTGTGTGTGTGTGTATGTGTGTGTGCATGTGGTGCTGGGGATTGAACCGAAGGGTGTTCTACCTCTGAGCTACACCTCCAATCCTATTTTATTGCTTATTTTCAAACAGGGTCCCACTAAGTCGTGGAGGCCTTGTGTTGTTGAGGCTGGCTGTGAACCTGCAATCCTCCTGTCTCAGCCTCCCAAGTACTGAGAGTACAGGCATGCACCACCACACCCAGATCTCAGATTGATTGATAAATTGATTTGTGTGGTACTGAGGGCTGACCCCAGGGGTGTTCTACCTCTGAGCTACACCCCCAGCCTTTTTTTAATCAGGGATTTGCTAAGTTCTTGAGGCTGGCTTTGAACCTGTGATCCTCCTGTCTCAACCTCCAAGTACCAGGATTGCAGGCATGCGCCACCACGCTAGGGAATCCCCCTTCTGAGAGCCTCACATGGTAGTTGGTAGAATTCAGTTTCCTGGGGTTAGGAGACTAAGACCTCTGTTCTCTTGCTGGCTGTCAGCAGGTCTGTTCTGGACACTTAGAGGCTATGTTGGGTTCCTTGCCAGACCCCCCCCACACACACAACATGACAGTTCCTAAGGGCAGCAGGAGAATCTGGTCCATTCTGATGGGGCAAGTCCTACATCATCCAACATCATCACAGGAGTAACTCCCCACGGCCGCAGTGACACTGGAAATGGGTGGAGGCCACCCGCTCAGGGGAATGAGATGCTTTTCCTCCCGACTCCTCGGTCCTGTCGGAGGAGGTCTAGAGGAGACAGGGCTTCCACAGCCTGCCTCATGCTGTAGACCGATTGTGCCTGCCCGTGACTCATCTGCTGAAGCCCTATCCCCTGATGTGACTGTATGTGGAGACAGGGACTATCGAGGTTAAACTAGGTCCTAAAAGTGGTCCCTACTACGATACAATCAACCTTGTAAGAAGACACCAGAGAAGCCTCCCATATCATGTGATAACCCAACAAGAAGGTAGCTGTCCTCACCAGGAACAGAACCCTGCCAGAATCTTCATCTTGGAGAATATATATATGTATATACACACGCGCGCGTGCACACACACACACACACACACACACACCCATCTTGGAGAGTACACAAACACACACACACACACACACACACACATTCAACTCACGTACTGGGGATTGAACCCAGGGGCATTCTACCTCCAAGTTACACCCCCAGTCTTCCTTTTTATTTTTCATTTTGAAACAGAGTTTTGCTAAGTTGAAAGACTTAAAGATTCTAGTATTCATTTTTTGAAAGCCTACAGTCCATCTGTTACCATTTCCTCTGATATTACATTTTATTACCCTTTGTAATAAAATAATCTTAGCTGAGGGTCTTGCTAAGTTGCCAAGGTTGGCCTTGAACCTTAGATCTTCCTGTCTCAGCTTCCCAAGTACTGAGATTACAGGTGTGTGCTACCACACCTGGCTCCATCTTGGATTTATAGCTACCAAAACTATGAAAAAATTAATTTCTGGGGTTAAGCTATTCAGAGTATGGTATTTTGTTATAGCAGCACAAATAACATACATCAGTTACGAGGCCAACTCCCAGCCCCTGTTGTCATGGAGTCCCACGGGGAGCAATAATGAAACACTCCTATTTCTCCTGCCATGTGGATGAGGGAGGCCTCGTGGAGAGCCATGGACTCCTACCCCACTCATTAGTAATGAAGATGCTTCCTCCAGCCAGTGAAAAAAATAAGGAGGCTTGACAAAGACATTGAAAATCTCAACCAAGAAATTAAAAAAAGATAGAAAACAGATATAAAAGAGAAATATATAAAATATATAAATCTATAAAATAAAAACAGAGAGATAAGACAAATAGAGATTTTTGAACAGAAAACAATGACTAAAATAAGAATCCATTAGTTTAACAACAAAATGGAGGGAACAAAAGAAGGGATTAGTGAACTTGAATGTGAAACTATAGAAATTAACCAATCTTATTTATAATGAAGAGAAAATAGACTGAAACATATAAAAATGGACAAAACCTCAGGGACCTGTGAGGTTATTACAAAAACATAATATTCATGTGATCAGAGTTCTGAAGAGGATGAGGACTTTTTTTCAAAGAAATGATGCCCAAACCCTAATGCACATGATGTACTTTTACAACATATCAAAGTCAATCACTAAACTGACCTTGAGAAGGAGGGAGGGGGGTGGGAATTGGGGAAGGGTTAATGAGAAATGTGTGCATGGATATCTTTACCTATACTAGCATGTACCCAACAAAGATGTATGATTAACCCTGTTGTACCCAAGAAATGTATAAAAATCCATGCTAAAAAAAAATTAAAATTAAAATTAAAAAAAAAAGAAGGCCGGGTGTGGTGGCGCACGCTTGTAATCCCAGCATTCAGGAGGCTGAGACCGGAGGATCCGGGTTCGCGGCCAGCCTCAGCTACCTAGTGAGGCACTCTGCAACTTAGTGAGACTCGGTTTCAAAATAAAGAATCACAAAATAGGGCTGGGGGTATAGCCCGGAGGTAGAACACCTCTGAGTTCAATCCCCAGTACCGCAAAAAAAAAAAAAAAAGAAGAAGGAGGGAGGGTGAGGGAGTGGGGTGGGAATTGGGGAAGGGTTAAATGAGAAATGTGTGCATGTTTGCCTCTACCAGCTTGTACTTAACAAAGATGTATGATTACAATGCACCAATAAAAGAATTTTTTAAAAAAGTTTCCAAAATTTGGCAAAAGACATAAACCTATAGACTCAAGAAGCTGAGCAAATTTCAAGCAAAATAAATATGTATGGCTGGGCAAAGGTAGTGCACACCTGTAATCCCAGGATTTGGGAGGCTGAGACAGGAGGATAGCAAGTTCAAGGCCAGCTTCAGCAATTTAGTGAGACTCTCATCAATCTAGCAAGACCCAGTTTCAGAAATAAAAAAAGGGCTGGGGGTGTAGCTCAGAGGCAGGATGCCTGTGGGTTTGATCTCCAGGACCACAATAAATAAATAAATAAATAAATAAATAAATAAATAAATAAATAAAATAAACATGTATCTATGTCCTGAGGAAAAGCACTAACTTTCAGATGCTCTGCTGTACTAACTTTCAGATGCTCTGTGTGTGTGTGTGTGTGTGTGTGTGTGTGTGTGTGTGTGTGTGCTCAAGCAAAGTTTAAAGCCATTAGTTTAGGACAAGAATATTTCTCTATCTGTGCCAGCTTACCCAGACTGTGTATCAATGGGATGACCTTGAGTAAACTCTCTAAACCTCTGTTTCCATAGTTGTAAAATGGGAAAAGGATACTACACATGAGTACTGGGTTTCAATAAAAGGTAGCAGTGAAGGCTCCGCCCTCTTCCTGACAGGTGATTGACACTCAGTAAGCTTTCTTTCCTTCCTCTTGCTTTGCTTTCACTTGGTATTTGCATGCTTAGTGGATACTTATTTTCAGATGGGGTTTTTTATTTGGGCAGGGAACTGGGAATTGAACCCAAGGGCATTCTACCTCTGAGCTACACCCTCAGCCCTATTTTATTTTTTAACTTTAAAACAGGGTCTCACTAAGTTGCTGAGGTCCTCACTAAATTGCCGAGGCTGTCCTTGAGCCTGTGATCCTCCTGTCTCTGCCTCCCAAGTACTGGGATTCCAGGTGTGTATCACCACAGGCAGTGCAGATGGGTTTCAAGAACAGTTCTGGCTCTATTATATCATGCTTTCCTCTTCTCTCTGAGATAACATACTTCTTTGGTCTAGATACAGTAACCACTTTCTACCACTATTAACCTTCTTGGAAAGGACTTGCTTAGTATACTCAAGATGATGCTTCGCAACCCAGGTAGAACTTAATGTAAAAATCCCATAGATAAAAATAACTAAAAGCTTTTTATAGAAACATCCATCTAACACCTGTGTGAAGAAATGTCTAAGATAAGCCTTGAATGTCTTTTGTGTCATAAAATAAGAGAACTATCATGAGCTGATGAATCGGATGTGGTGGTACACTCCTGTAATCCCAATATTTGGGGGTCCAAGACAGGAAGATTGCAGATTCAAGGCTAACCTCACCAACTTAGTGAGGCCCTCAGCAACTTAATGAGACCCTATTTCAAAACAAAGAAGTCCAGCGTGGTGACATACGCTTATAGTCCTAGTACTTGGGAGGCTGAGACAGGAGAATCACAGGTTCAAGGCTAGCCTCAGCAAAACTCTGCGAAACCTGGTTTCAAAATTAATACATTAATTTAAAGGGCTGGGGACGTAGGTCAGAGGTAGAATGCCCCTGGGTTCAATCTCCGATTAAAAACAACAACAACTAATGAGATAACATCTAAAGGAAACAGAAGCCTAATTGAATATATTTCCACTGCTCTAAAATACAGGAATTGAGCATTAGGAAGAAGGTGGTAGCAGAAGCAGTCGAGTTTTAATCTACTTAAATTCCCCTGAAAACATAAAGAGCAACTAGGGCAGCAAAACAAAAGCTCTGTGGGACTCAAAGAAAGAGAAGATAGACCCAAGAAGCCAACATACATAACAGAAACCCAAAGGAGCCGAATGGAACAAATATAACAAATATTAAGCATTATAATTCAAGAAAACCATCTTGAATAAATGAGGACTTGAAGCTATACATTGAAAGGTCACACTGTGCATGCTAGAAAAACCAGCTAAAACATATTCCAGTAAACATGTAGACTTAAAAAACAGAAAAGAAAAATAATTCTCAGACATCGAGTGAAAAAACTTAAACTGTTAGGAAGAATAAATTTTCATCAGACTTTCCTACTCAATGTTTTATGACAGAAGACAGTAAGAGTTCATATTCAAGACACTCAGAAGAAAATGTAATCATGAATTTAATATCCAAGCAAGAGCCTCACAAGTTTCTTTTGTAGTAATTGACAAGCTGGCTGTAACATTTTAATGGAAATGAAAATAATCAGAATAGACAAAATAATTTTAAAGGAGCAATGTTGAAAGACTTACAGCTACCTGATTTTGAGACTTAATATAAAATTACCACAATCAACAGAGAGTGGTATTGGCATAAAAACAGTCATAAAGTCAACAGAATAGAATAGAGAACCCAGAAATAGACCTATGTATATACAGAAATAGACTCGTGTATACATTTGATTTTGATAAAATTGTGAGGAATAGTCTTTTCGTTTTTGTTTTTTTTTGCTTTTTTTTGTTTTTTTGCAGTACTGGGGATTGAACTCAGGGGCATTCTAACTCCAAGCTACACCCCCAGCCCTATTTTTTATTCTTTATTTCGAAACTGAGTCTCACTAAGTTGTGGAGTGCCTCACTAGGTAGCTGAGGCTGGCCGCGAACCCGGATCCTCCGGTCTCAGCCTCCTGAATGCTGGGATTACAAGCATGCGCCACCACGCCAGGCTAGGAATAGTCTTTTCAATTAAAAAATGCTGGGATAACTAAATATCCATATGAGGGGAATTAACTGTGCCCTTGCCTCACACTGAAAGAATTTACCCCAAATAATCCATAGATCTACATGCAAATTACAAAACTATTTAGAAGAAACCCTAAGAGAAAATATTCAATAAAGATATGACATAAAAACATAAAGAAATATTAATACATTGGTTTCATTAAAATTAAGAACTTCTGCTCTTAAGAAAAGAAGAACACTAAGAAAATAAAAGACAGCTGGGTGCAGTGGTATATACCTATAATCCCAGGTACTCAGGAAGCTGAGGCAAGTGAGTCACAAAGAAAGAAAGAAAGAGAGAGAGGAGAAGGAGGAGGAGGAGGAGGAGGGGAGGGGAGGGGAGGGGAGACAAGAGGGAAAAGGAGAGGAAAGGAAAGGGCAACCACTAACTAGGAGAAAATACTAGAATTCATCTGTCTAATAGAGGATTTGTATACAGAATACATCTCTTCCCAAGCCAAGTTTCATTCCTTAGGAATCATTTATCAAGTTTCATTCCTTAGGAACCATTTATGATTTCTCTCATTTTGTACTCACAGGATTAGTTTTTTATTTTTTTAATTTTTATTTATTTATTTTGCAGTACTGGGGATTGAACTCAGGGGCATTATATCTCTGAGCTACATCCCCAGCCCTATTTTTTATTCTTTATTTTGAAACAGAGTTTCACTAACTTGCAGAGGGCTTCACTAAGTAGCTGAGGCTGGCCACGAACCTGCAATCCTCCTGTCTCTGCCTCCTAAGTACTGGGATTACAAGTGTGCACCACCAGCCCAGCTTAAATTTTTATTTTTAAACTAGATTTATTTTAATTGGTACATAAAAGCATAAATAATATATATGCATATATATATATGAATTAATGAGATGTTTTGACACATATATACATTGTGTAATGGGTTTTTTTTTTTTTTTTCAGTACTGGGGATTGCGCTCAGGGGCATTCTACCTCCTAGCTACACCCCCAGCCCTATTTTTTATTCTTTATTTTGAAACAGGGTCTCACTAAGTTGTGGAGTGCCTCACTAGGTAGCTGAGGCTGGCCACAAACCTAGATCCTCTGGTCTCAGCCTCCTGAATGCTGGGATTACAAGCGTGCGCCACCACGCCCAGCTTACATTGTGTAATGTTTAAATCAGGTTAAACATATCTCCTCAAAAACTTATCATCAAACTTCCAAAATCCTTTCTTATCACTTTTTGAGATATACAATATACAATCACTATCTATGCATAGATCCCCAAAGTTGGTGATACCATTGTGTTTGTGGGGGCACTTGGCCAATCCAGGAGGATGGTAGTATCCTCAGGTGCAATTTGGGGTAGTGGGGCGGTGAATAAAGATAAGGCGATAAGAGAAGCACCTGAGGTATGTTGAATATTTTTTTTTTTCTGACAGGGGGAAGGTAAGACAATAAGCTCAGGAAAATCTAACTGTTACCCTACTGCACAAAAAAGCACACCTGAACTTCTCCTGTCTAGGGGCAACTTAGACCCCATTGATCCAATTCTGCCCATCTCAAGTCCATTTCACATATGCAGGAGATCATGAAGTACTTGTTTTTCTGTGCCTGGCTCATTTCACTTCACATAACATTCTCCAGTTCCATTCCCTTTGTCATGAATGACAGGATTCCATGGTTGAATTGCTATTCCATGATGTATGTGTTTCACATTTTATTTACCTGTTCATCAGCAGATGGACACTTGGGCTGCTTCTTTTTCTTGGCTATTGTGAGTAGAGTCTCCTACTTTTTTTTTTTTTTTTTTTTTTTTTTTTTTTGGGCACATATTGTTAACATGGCAGCCAAGGTTCTAACCTCCATGATCAATCTAGAGAATAAGAAACAGACAATATTATTCAGGCACAGTGACACACAATTGTAATTCCAGTACTTGGGAGGCTGGGACAGGAGGATCACAGTTTTGAGGCAAGCCTCAGCAACTTAGTGAGATTCTGCTTCAAAAAAACAAAAAGGGCTGGGTTCAATCACCAGCAGAAAGAAAGAAAAAAAGAAGGAAAGAAAGAAAGATTACAAAACTAATTAATTTTTTTTTTTTTTAGAAAGAAACACTGCTCCTCCATTATACACCAGGGTAAATGAGTTACTGGAAAAGGCTTCACTTATCACCTAGAAAAATAATATTTGTTAATAAGACAAATATAACAATTTATCTGTAAATTGTTATGCTCATAAATATGCATACACATATGTGCTACAGAGTTACTGTACTCAAAACAAATTTGGAATTTAACAAAACTTATATTGAAGTTCCAAATAGATTTCCAAGTAAGAATTATTAATCAAACTAGAAGAAGACAAAAGATTGTCCTGCTACAAAATACAAAATCATAGCAGAAGTTCCAGATTCTAGTAAACATGGATTTCCACATGAGGAAGCTATATGACAGCAAAGTTTAGCATACAATGTCTTATGACCCAACATTTTCATTCTTAGTTATTTGCCCAAAAGAAATGCATACTGTGTATACAAATGGCATACAAGAATGCTCATAGAAGTGTGGGGGGTGCCAGACTGGAGATTGAACCCAGGGAATTCTACCTCTGAGGTATATCCCAGTCCTTTTTATTTATTTATTTATTTATTTTTATTTTGAAACAAAGTCTCACTAAATTGCTAAGGTTGGCCTCAAACCTGCGATCCTCCTGTCTTAACCTCCCAAGTACTGGGATTACAGATGTGCAACACCATGCCTAGTTGGCTTTACTTCTTTCTATTGAGCTAGCATCTTCCAAATGAACTTCTTGTTAAGCTATAGAAAGTACAGGTGGAAATCAATGTTATATTTGAAAATCAATGACATATAGGAAAAGAACCCTAGAACAAGCAGAACAAATAGAAACCATTAACCAGTATTTTAAGGTTTCTTTGGTAAATATAATTTTGTCACAGTTATATTAAATATAAATAAACTAAATTCTCTAGTTAAAAGACAAAGTTTTCAGACTTCAGAAAATTCATAGAAATCACTAGTGTACAGAGAAATTTAAAAGAAAAGACAACAAAATGATGCTCTATGTAAATACTAACTAAAAGAAAGCTAAATATGTACATGCACATACATACACAGGTACATACGGGATTGAATCCAGGGGTGTTCTACCTCTGATCTATACTCCCAGATCTTTTTATTTTTTATTTTGAAACAAGGTCTTGCTAAGTTGCTGAGACTGTTCTCGACCTACAATTTTCCTATCTCAGCCTCCTAAGTACTGGGATTACAGATGTGTACCACCATACCAGGTTCTTATTTATGTTATGTTTATCTCTTCTTGATTACATTACTTTCTCTCACCCTTGATTTAAACTTATGTTCCCTTGTTCATCATGGCCCTAAGAGCAATAGGTTATATCATATATATTTGTTTTTGTTTTATAGTGCTGGGGCTCACACTCAGGGCCTAACATAGATTAGGTGAGTGCTCTGCCACTAAGCTATACCCCTAGCTCTATGATACCACAGACACACACACACACACACACACACACACACACACACACACACACACACACCATGTAGCCTAGGGGTATAGTAGGCTATACTACCCAGGTTTGTTCACATGCATTCTATGATGTTCACATGCATTCTATGATAGTCACATAACAAAATTGTCTAACAAGGCATTTCTTAGAACTATCTCCATCATCAATGCATGACTGTATCTCTTATCTGATATATATAGTCAATGGTCAAAAGCATTATTAGAGATAAAAAGTTTTCTACATAGTGATAAAAGTCGAATTCACAGGAATCTATAAGAATTCTAAATTTGTATGTTTCAAATAACATGGATACACACACACACACACACTATATATATATATATATATATATATTTTTTTTTTTACAGGCATTATTTTTAATGAGAATTGTACAAAATATAATTCATCAAAATTCCTGTGCTTGTAAATGTATAAGACTGGCCATACTATAAACATCTATTATATCTGTGACAGCTTACAAGAGAAAGACACTTTATAGAGATTTTCTTGAATTTACTAACAATCTTAAAAATTTACATGGTATTTGTTTTTTTGTTTTGTTTTGTTTTTATTATGCGTGCATTGTAAGCATACATCTTTGTTAGGTACAAATTGAAAACGATATATGTGCCCACATTTCTCATTTGACCCCTCCCCCAAATTTCCACCCTGCTCCCTCGCCCTCCCTTCCTCTCAAGTTCAGTTTGGTGAGTAACCTTGATGTACATTAGGGTGCCCCGCCCATCCATCCCTTTCGGTTAAATCAACTTCTTTGTCTATTGAGGGTCCCTTCTTTTCCATCTGGAGACCCTCTTATGCCCCATCTTCCCCCTAGCATCCGCATATTAGGGAGAACATATCCTTCTTTACCCTTCCTGACTGGTTAATCTCACTTAACATAATGTTTTCCAGTTGCATCCATTTCCTGGTAAATAACATGATTTTGTTCTTCTTTATGGCTGAGTAAAATTCTATTGTGTACATATCCCATAGTTTTGTAATCCATTCATCTGTTGATGGACATCTTGGCTGCTTCCATAGTTTGGCTATTGTGAATTGTGCAGCTATAAACATAGATACACATGCGTTGGTCTGATAGTTTGGTTTCCATTCTTTTGGGTAGATACCCAAAAGTGGTATTGCTGGATCATATGGTAGGTTCATTCCCATTCGTCTGAGAATCCTCCATACTGTTTTCCAGAGTGGTTGCGCTAGTTTGCAGTCCCACCAACAATGTATTAGAGTTCCCACTTCTCCACATCCTCGCCAGCAGTTGTTGTTGTTCGTGGGTTTTGTTTTGTTTTGTTTTGTTTTGTTTGCGGTACTGGGGATTGAACTCAGGGGCATTCTACCTCCGAGCTACACCCCCAGCCCTATTTTTTATTCTTTATTTTGAAACCAAGTCTCACAAAGTTGGGGAGTGCCTCACTAGGTAGCTGAGGCTGGCCGCGAACCCGGATCCTCCGGTCTCAGCCTCCCGAATGCTGGGATTACAAGCATGCGGCACCAAGCCCGGC
>PVLC010015690.1:15684-36969 GCA_004027655.1 Graphiurus murinus
TAGTTTTGATTTGCATCTCTCTGATTGCTAATGATGTGGAACATTTCCTCATACATTTATTGGCCATTTGTATTTCTTCTTTTGTGAAGTGTCTATTTAGATCCTTTGCCCATTTTTTAATTGGGTTATTTGTTTTCTTGGCTGTGATTTTCTTGAGTTCTTTGTATATCCTAGATATTAGACCTCTATCTGTAGAGTAGCTGGCAAAAATCTTCTCCCACTCTGTAGGCTCTCTGTTGAGGTTCTTGATAGTTTCCTTTGCTGCACAGAAGCTCTTCAGTTTAATGCAATCCCATGTGTTGATCTTCCTTTGAGTTGCTTGTGCTTTTGAGTTCTTGTTGAGAAAGATTTTACCTGTGTCTATGTGTTGAAGTGTTGGTCCTATGCCCTCTTCGAGTAGCTGCAAGGTCTCCAGCCTAACTTCCAGGTCTTTGATCCACCTTGAGTTGACATCTTGTGCAGGGTGAGAAAGTGGGGTTTATTTCTATTTTCCTGCATATGGTTAACCAGTTTTGCCAACACCATTTGTTAAAGAGGCTATCTTTTTCCCAATGTATATTTTTGACTCCTTTGTCAAAAATCAGTTGACTGTAAGTACGTGGGTCTGTTTCTGAGTCTTCTATTATGCTCCATTGGTCTCTGTGTCTGTTTTTGTGCCAATACCATGCTGTTTTTATTACTGTGGCTTTGTAGTAGAGTTTGAAGTCAGGTATTGTGATACCTCCTGCATGGTTCTTGTTGCTAAGAACTACTTTGGCTATCCTGGGCTTTTTGTTTTTCCAGATGAATTTAAGGGCTGCTTTTTCTATGTCTGTGAGGAGCGCCCTTGGTAATTTCATGGGTATTGCATTGAATCTGTAGATCAGTTTTGGGAGGGTGGCCATTTTGATGATATTTATTCTACCTATCCAAGAGCATGGTAGATCCTTCCATCTTCTAAGGTCTTCATCGATTTCTTTCTTCAACTTTTTATAGTTTTCCTTATAGAGGTCTTTTGCCTCCCTGGTTAGGTTTATCCCTAAGTATTTTATTTTTTGGAGTGCTATTGTGAGTGGAATTGTTTTCTGGATTTCTTTTTCAGTGGATTTGTGGTTGGCATACAGAAAAGCTTCTGATTTTTTAAGATTGAGTTTGTATCCAGACACTTTGCTGAATTTGTTGATCAGTTCTATAAGTTTTTTTGGTTGAGTTTGTTGGGTCTTCTAAGTATAATATCATGTCATCTGCAAAAAGGGATAATTTTAGTTCTTCTTTCCCTATTTTTACCCCTTTGATGTCCTTCTCTTGCCTTATTGCTCTGGCTAGAGTTTCAAGTACTATATTGAACAGAAGAGGTGATAATGGACATCCTTGTCTTGTTCCTGTTTTTAGTGGGAACTCTTGCAGTTTCTCTCCATTTAATGTGATATTGGCTGTGGGCCTATTCTATATTGCCTTTATGATGTTGAGGTACGTTCCTTCTATTCCAATTCTCTGAAGTGCTTTTAGCATGAATGGGTGTTGGATCTTGTCAAATGCTTTTTCAGCATCAGTTGAGATGATCATGTGGTTTTTGTCTTTGATTCTGTTTATGTGGTGAATTACATGGATTGTTTTTCATATGTTGAACCAGCCTTGCATCCCTGGGATGAACCCGACTTGGTCATGGTGTATAATTTTCTTGATGTGGTTTTGAATGCACATTGCTAATGTCTTGTTCAGCAGTTTTGCATCTAAGTTCATCAATGATATAGGCCTATAGTTTTCTTTTCTTGAGCTGTCTTTATTTGGCTTTGGTATTAATGTGATGTTGGCTTCATAGAATGTGTTTGGGAGGGTCCCGTTTCTTTCTATTTCACGGAATAGTTTGAGGAGTATTGGGATTAGCTCTTATATAAATGTTTTATAAAATTCACTTGGAGCCAGGCGTGGTGGCGCACGCTTGTAATCCCAGCATTCGGGAGGCTGAGACCGGAGGATCCGGGTTCGCGGCCAGCCTCAGCTACCTAGTGAGGCACTCCGCAACTTAGTGAGACTCCGTTTCAAAATAAAGAATAAAAAATGGGGCTGGGGGTATAGCTCGGAGGTAGAATGCCCCTGAGTTCAATCCCCAGTACCGCAAAAAAAAAAAAAAAAAAAAAAAATTCACTTGGAAAACCATCTGGTCCTGGGCTTTTCTTTGATGGTAAACTCTTTATTGCTGTTTCTATCTCTTTGATTGTTATTGGTCGGTTTAAGTTTTCTATATCTTCTTGACTCAATTTAGGAAGATTATATGTGTCTAGAAATATGTCAGTTTCTTCCAGATTTTCCATTTTGTTGGAGTATAGCTTTTCAAAATAGTTTCTGACTATCCTCTGTATTTCCATACTGTCGGTGGTAATATCACCTTTTTCATCTCTTATTTTGCTAATTTGGGTTGATTCTCTCTCTCTTTTGGTTAGGCTGGCCAATGGTTTGTCGATCTTGTTTATTTTTTCAAGAAACCAGCTTTTAGTTTTGTTGATTTTCTGTATTTTTTTTTATTCTCTATTTCATTAATTTCTGATTTGATTTTCATGATTTCTTGTCTTCTACTGGCTTTGGGGTTAGACTGTTCTTGTTTCTCAAGTGCTTTGAGCTGTGTCATTAGGTTATTTATTTGGTGATTTTCTGTTCTTCTTATGTGGGCACTCAGTGCTATAAATTTTCCTCTTAGTACTGCCTTTAGGGTGTCCCAGAGGTTTTGATATGTTGTATGTCCGTTTTCATTGGTTTCTAGGAATTTTTTAATTTCTCCCCTTACTTCTTCTATGACCCAATCTTCATTCAGCAATGTGGTGTTCAGTCTCCATGTGTTTCCATGTTTGCTTTGGATCTTCTTGGAGTTTATTTCTAGTTTCACTTCACTGTGGTCTGAGAAGATGCAGGGAATTATGTTGCATTTTTTGAATTTGCCAGTGCTTGCTTTGTGGCCCAGAATGTGGTCTATTTTGGAGAAAGTTCCATGTGCAGCTGAGAAAAATGTGAATTCAGCTGTAATTGGGTGAAAGAGTCTATATGTGTCTAATAGGTCCATTTGGTTTATGGTATTCTTCAGGTCTGAGGCGTCTCTACTGATCTTTTGTTTAGAAGAATGGTCTAGAGATGTAAGAGTATTGAAGTCTCCTAGTATTAGTGTATTGGGATCTATGTGTGTCTTTGTATCATACAGAGTTTGTTTTATGAAGGTAGCTGCACCTATGTTTGGGGCATAGATAAATGACCTGTTTTGTCTCTTCTGATAAGCTTAGGCTTGAAGTCTAATTTATCTGATATCATAGTTGCTACTCCTGCTTGTCTTTGAGTTCCATTGGCATGGATTACCTTACTCCAGCCCTTCACCTTTAGCTTGTGGGAATCTTTGCTTGTAAGGTGTGTTTCTTGTAGGCAGCATATAGATGGATTCTGTGTTTTGACCCATTTTGCCACCTTGTGCCTTTTTACTGGGGAGTTGAGACCATTTATGTTCAGTGTGATTATTGAGAGATGATTTTTAATTCCTAACATTCTGAGTTTTGACTTGTGTTTTTGGTGGAGTTTTTTCCCTTCTTTGTTTAGTTGTTTGCTTCCTGGAAATTATTGTTTCTCTGGTTCTGACGTTTCACACATATATATTGATGAAACTTCAAGAAAAATAGACAAATTCACATCAGAGAGATTTATTTTATGTGTGTGTGGGGGGAAGAGGGGTACTGGGGATTTAACCCAGGGCCTCACCACTGAGCTACATCCATAGTCATCAGAGAGATTTTAACATACCTTTGTCAATGATTGATAGACTATGGAAACCAAAAATGTTATTAAAGATAAGAAGATCTTAGCAATATAGTTTTGTTCATTGTGATTAAATAAAGCACTCCCATCTAAAGTATTGATTCATGCAATTAGAGACTCAGATGATGTCCCACAAATTACCCTCTATAAACTGGGGACAGGAAGGCCAGTGATATAGTTTGAAGGCCTGAGCAGAGAGCCGATGATATAGATTCCTGTCCAAGTCTGAAGGCTTGAGAACCAGGAGGTACTAGGGCAGTCCCAGCTCATGCAGTCAGGCAGAGTGGCAGAACCCTCCCTTCCTCTTCCTTCCTGTTTTATTCAGGCTTTCAACAGGTTACAGGAAGTTCACTCACATCAGGGAGAGCCAATAGTTTGATTTAGTCTACTGATTCAATTGCTAATCTCTTCCAGAAATACCTACAGACATTTGGAATTAATGTTTACCTAGAATCTGGGTATCATGTGATCCAGCCAAGATGACACACGAAATTAACTATCAGCTAGGTGCAGTAGCACACACCTGTAATCCCTGTACTTGGGAGGTAAAGATAGGAGGATCACAGGTTCGAGGCCAGCTTCAGCAACTTAGCAAGACCCTCAGCAACTTAGTGAGATCCTGTTTCAGAATAAGAAATTAAAAGCCGGGCGTGGTGGCGCATGCTTGTAATCCCAGCATTCGGGAGGCTGAGTCTGGAGGATCCGAGTTCGCAGCCAGCCTCAGCTACCTAGTGAGGCACTCCGCAACCTAGTGAGACCCGGTTTCAAAATAAAGAATAAAAAATAGGGCTGGGGGCATAGCTCGGAGGTAGAAAATCCCCTGAGCTCAATCCCCAGTACCGCAAAAAAAAAAAAAGAATAAGAAATTAAAAATAGGGCTGGGAATATAGCTCAGAGGTAGAATACCCCTGGGTTCAATCCCCAGTAACACACACACACACACACACACACACACACACACACACACACACGAACTTAACTACCATAGCAGTTGAGCTGATTTTGTCTCCTTTTGAAATTAGAACTTTGATTTCCATAATAAGGAAGCATATATCTTATGCATGTCCTTTTTTTTTAATTTTTATTTTTGGCTGTACTGGGGATTGAACCTATGGGCATTTTACCTCTGAGCTACACCCCGGGCAGCCCTATTTTTTATTCTTTTTATTTTTGAAACAGGGCCTTACTAAGTTCCAGAGAGTCTCACTAAGTAGCTGAGGCTGGCTGCGAACCTGGATCCTCCAGTTTCAACCTCCCAAGTACTGGGATTACAAGCATGCACCATCATGCCCAGCAATATGCATATTCTTTAATTAATAATTTATGAAGACAACTGCTACAGTTTGGATATTGAGTATCCCCAAAGGCCCATGTGTTGAAGGCTTGGTCCACAGAGTGCACTATTGGGAAATGGTGGAACTTTAGGAGGTGGGGCCTAGCAGGAGGTTCTCAGGTCACTGGGGTGTGCCCTTGAAAGGGATTGTGAGACCCTGGCCCCTTCCTGACTTGTTTTTGTTTTTGTTTTTGGCTTCCCAGCAAAAAAATGTAGTTTCCTCTCACGCTAAGTACATGTTCTACCACTGAGCAATATTTCCAGCCCCCTCATTTTCTTAAGTTTGTGTCTTTATTACTATTTGTAGGAAATATTCCCTATCTGTAACTCCTCAAAGATCATTTTTTATTGTTGTTCGTGGGAATTGAACCTGGGGTATTTTACTTCTGAGCTATACCTCCAAATCTTTTTATTTTTTTATTTTGAAACAGGGTCTTACTAAGTTGCTATGGCTGGCCTCAAACCTGCAATCCTCCTATCCCAGCCTTCCCAGTACTGAGATTATAGGTGTATGCTGCCATACCAGGCTAAAGATCACTTATTTAAAAAAAAAAAAATTTTTTTGGAAGGAAAAAATGGCTCCTAACTGGAGGTTTAGGTCAAGAAAATGCTTTTCTATCAGATATACATGTGGCCACCCTGTTACCTTTTCCATTATTCACTTCTAGGCTTCCTGTTTAACCTTTTTTCATTTCCACCATGCTATGGGCTCTGCTGTGGTGTTACTTCACTGGCAACTTGGGGCTTGTTTCCACATGCATAGTTAGATATTACGTGTCAACTGAACTTGAGAAAGGTACTGGGTTGATCTTTAAGAAAACTGAGAGAAAAAACACAAGTTACTCTAAAAGGAAGTTTTGCATTTGAATTATGTTGTGTTGTGAGATATGTACTTTAAGTCTGAACTAAAGGATGGGCTTCTATCTGTCACAAATATAATGCTTTATTTCTTTGCTTTTCAAAGTCAGGACATTAATCATGTAATTGGTAAATGGATTTAAAGAACACTCCAGGGTGAATATTAAATAAAGATTTCTGGTAAACACAGAAACAAAGATGAAATGAGAGAAAGAAGGTCAAGACTCAGTATTTATGTGTGTGTGTGGGGGGGAGTGGGTGGGTACTAGGGACTGAAACCAGGGCATACTACCTCCAAGCTACAACACAGCCCTCTATTGTATTTTATTTTGTTGTTAAGTTGCTGAGGGTCTCACTAAGTTGCTGAGGCTGGCTTTGAACCTGTGATCCTCCTGTCTTAGCCTCCCAAGTACTGGCATTACAGGCATGTACCATCACACTCGGCCCAGTCCCAGTTATAAATCTGATGTTTTGAGAAAGGGTTTGGCAGTTGGGATGGCAACCCTTCGGACAGTCACTGGCAATCAGAATCAGGAGTGGGATCTAAAGGCACATCCTGACAATTTTGGAAGCAATTCTGGAATTGTGGTGCAATAAGGTACTTAATGGGAAACAGACTATCCTTCTGTTGTTTCACAAATCACAGGGGATATTCATTTAAGAATAATTGGCTGTAGAATATTTATTATTTAATTTATAATTTTTTTTGCAGTGGTTTGGGTTGATAAAGCACTTGAAAGTTTAAAAATGTGCCTCTTCCTCTGTCTGAAGTCCTGCTATTATGATTTGAAAAGACAGTGATTGAATTTGGGGCAGTCCTCAAACATAACCAGAATCGAATGGTGAGTAGGTGGATTGACAAATGAGGACACTGTTACCAGCTTAATCCCCATATGGGCCAATTAGTTTCACATAGAGAAGAACTCTGTTCCAAAGCCACAGATTGCACCATTAACCCCAGTCAGTCGTCTCCAAATTGAGTGTCATTGATCACCAGAGGCCCAGGTATGATTGTTGATAGCTCAGTGCAAGCCCATCATCACCTCTGTGAGCAGGGCCCCCTGTTA
This sequence comes from Graphiurus murinus, assembly GCA_004027655.1. Lineage (NCBI taxonomy): Eukaryota > Metazoa > Chordata > Mammalia > Rodentia > Gliridae > Graphiurus > Graphiurus murinus. Next base: position 22,717 of record PVLC010015690.1, read on the forward strand.
TCTCACAAATCTTTCATCTCAGACAGCCAGAGAGAGGACAGTAGGGCGGGGAAGGAGCCGGCCCCTCGGTCCCTCCCACTTCTTGCAGTCCATCCACTCATTATAAAAGGAGAAAAGTTACAACGGCATAGCTTCCTTTTTTTTGTATGAAATCTGAGTGCTTCAAAGGAAACTAATAATAGAACTATGATGAGCAAGATGGATAAGCGACAGATGTATGGATTGATTCATCCATACTTAAGGGCACCTTGAAAATTCTAGCATGGACCTAAACAGATGAGAAAAGTCAAGTACATGTTTTCTAATTCTTGAAATCTTATTATTTTTAGTTAATAAACATGAATATATAGAAAACAAAAGAGACTCCAGATAAAAGAGGAGAGAAACCAGTAGAATAATGGAAAGAGGTTAAGGGATGGAGGGGAAAGAAAGGAAACAGTTCAAATAATGCTATGTCCGTATATGAAGGCATCACAACCAGTCTCACTAACGTGTGCATGGAGAAAGGAAGGCGATGGGTGATACACCAAGTGATATATCACTTAGAACTTTACTATAATGTATAATTGCAATGCACCAATAAAAGCATTCTGAAAAATAAAAAAATCAGAAGTATAATGATATTAAATGTGTAAAGCAGAGCACCTAAAGCATTTGACTGATCTAAGATGCAAATTTTTCTTCCTCATGTTTATTCTCAAAACAAACCAAATCTTGCTTAACTTCTTGCTATGGAAAATCTCAGAGCCATCCTTAAGTTGGGACTAAGCCTGAAAAATTATTTCTAAGGGTAATTTTGGGTAAAATGAGGTCAAATTAAAATAATTTAAAAATAGGCATTAATAAAAATAGTGTTATCTCTACTGTCCCTTCTGCAAAACCTATAATAGATATTTTGATATAAGGATTCATTTAGCATACTTATATTTTAGTGATAAAATACAATTAAGTTAATGGTAAAATTGATTTTAGCAAATTGCTGATACAGTTCTTTGTAACAGAGCCAACACTCTTGGTTCTTTATGAATCTTTTGAATTAAGCCCCATATTTGAAGAATAAAGAAACAATGATTTAAATGTAATGACTGGGAGCCTGGGAAGATTCCGCCCACAATGCGCTCTCAAGAGTCACTCTCCATATAGCACTAGAATTCATGGACATTTTCTAAATGTTTAAACCAATATATTTTTCTTTATCTTATATTCCACACCATGTTTGCTTGTCACATTTCTTGACACTCTATTTTTGCCATTTATCACCCTGAAGAACCACCCAAAAAATAATGTTTTCTTTCCTTTTGGAAAGTGTAGAGGCAAAGGTTCATTGTCAATGCGGATCCCAGGTGAGAAGTACAAGACAGAAGATGAGCACTGGAGAAGCTTCGCAATACTAAAAGCTAGACTGGAGCATGTGCCTGTGGGGCTGTAGACAAATGAGCTTGCTAACACTTCACCCTAGAACCAGAAAACACAGGCGCTGCCACAGACAGGCCTCTTTTGGTGGCGGCAGAGCATTTGGACCAACTTGTCCTCCAAACAGGGGAACCCCAGAATGGTCAAAGTGCCCAGGCACTTCCCTGCCAAACTCCCCAGCAGATCCTCTTGGGAACGAGGGAGTAAGGGATAGGAGAGGTCAGGAGTCTATTTTAATCCACATGGAAAAAAGATGATGGAAGACAGGAGATCTTTCCACCCTATGGTCCATTTTCTGAACTTGGGTTTCCTCAAGGCTTGCTAGTATTTCTTCCTACTGACTGAGCATTTAAGGACCTGCTGCTCTCCTGTGATGTCTTATATGTTGGATTCCTAGGGAGACAGACTGAGATGGAGCAGGGCCTGCAGGAAGTTTGTGGAGAGTGTTGTCAGTGAAGAAAGTAGGATTGAGCAGATGGAAGCCTGCCCCCTGGGGGTGGGGTAGGGTAACGGGGGGGGGGCAGAGATGCTGCCCTACATTCATTCTGAATGAGGCAAGGGCTGGACCTCACACCCCAGGCTGCATAGTCACTGGGATGGGTGCGATTTGCAGTGATGTGGCTTCCTGGTGGAGGCAATTCCCAGAAACGGGACTTGCTGAAGAAGTGTCAGTGACCAACATTCCCAGTAGCTGGGGAAAGATCTGCTTTGGTCCTGAAAGGAGGGGATGGGGATCTGGATGGTGACTACCACATCCAGTAGTATGTTGGCAGTAGGGCAGCAAAGGCCAAGCATGCGCAGTGGGGTGACCCTTTTGGGATCCCTCCTCTGTGTAGGAGCCCTTCTGCCTTTCCCTGTCTCCTATTAAATGCTGTACCCTGATTCCTGTGTCCTCTGAGCTGAATTGTTTAGCTTTTGAAGACAAAAGCCGAGGTAAATCCAGGGCCTACACCTTCCTGATCCGGCCTAACCCATAGCTGTCTGTGTCTCAGTAGCAATTCATCTGGACAGAGAGGAGTGACTGGTCTTGGTTGGTTGTGCACTCTAGCATTCTCTGAGATGTAGTTGTCTCCATTGCCCTTTGGTTGTTTCTCCCTAAAAGGTACATCTGAGTTGTCCCTCAGTCCCTTCATTTCCATGATGTGCTTGTACTGTGACCCTGATCCTGGACCAGTGTGGAGTATGGGAATCTCACAAATCTCCCAAAAGTGCTGTGCAAACTCAGAAATCCTGGTCACACAGGAATCATTAGGCAGCTGTCCAGGTTGTGCTGGGCCCCAGAATAAGGTTACATCCCAATAAATTCATCACAAGTTGAGAAAATATTGTAAGTTGAAAGTACATTAAAAACCCTAACCTCATGTCTGGTGTGGTGGTGCACGCTTGTAATCCCAGCATTCGGGAGGCTGAGACCGGAGGATCCGGGTTCAAGGCCAGCCTCAGCTACCTAGTGAGGCACTCCACAACTTAGTGAGACCCGGTTTCAAAATAAAGAATAAAAAATAGGGCTGGGGGTATAGATCAGAGGTAGAATGCCCCTGAGTTCAATCCCTAGTACCGCAAACAAAACAAAACAAAACAAAACAAAAAACCCTAACCTCCTGACCATCCTAGCTCAGTGTCACAGAACACTTGGTTGTTTATCTTCATGATGGTGTGATGGTGTCATTGACTGGGAACCAAGGTTCACTTCTGCACAGATTTACAAGAGAAGGTCATACTGCATATTGCTTATCTAGGAAAATATCAAAATTTAATAGACAGGGATGGTGGCACATACCTGTAATCTCAATACTTGGGAGGCTGAGATAGGAGGATCACAGGTTCAAGGCCAGCGTGCAGTAACTTTGTGAGACCCTGTTTCAAAATTCAAAATAAAATACAATAGGGCTGGTGGTAGAACTCAGAGGTAGAATGCCCCTGGATTCAAATTCTTGCTCACACACACACACACACACACACACACACACACACTCACACACTAAAGATCAAAATTCAAAATTTGAAGAATAGTTTCTACTAAATCTGCTTTCTCAAGAAAAATCGCAAGTCAACAACTGTCTGTATTGTCCTTCTATACAAAAGCAAAGTGCTGGCATAGAACTCGACTCCTAGTACGTTTCAATAAATATCAGTTCTTCTCTACATCTCTCTACTATCCACTCTGCTGCCAGTTGCCATTTCTCTTTAACTCACTTCAATGAAGGTTTCAGTCACATTACACCATGAAATTACTTCAATCTAGGAAACCAATGTCTACCCATTTGTAAAATTCATTAGGCACTTAGCAGATTTGATCTTCTATTTGACCTCTGTGTAACTTCACACTGCCAAATGCTGCCCTCTTTTTGGAGCCTCTCTACCTTGGTTGGCTTTCATAACTACTTCTGTTTCTCTTCTTATTTGGCTATTTTTTTTTTCTCCATCTCCCACACTCCAGGGATAGTGCTTCCCAAGGCTCTCATTCATTCATTCATTCAACCTCTGAGCTGCATCTCCAGCCCTATATAAGTCTCATTAAGTTGCAGAGGGCCTCACTACATTGCTGAGGCTAGCCATGAACTTCTGATCCTCCTGTCTCAGCCTCCCAACTACTGGGATTACAACTGGGCTCCAACATGCCCAGATATATAATTAATTAATTAGTTAGTAATTAATTAATTTTTGGTACTGGAGATTGAACCCAGGAATATTCTAACCTCTGAGCCCTTAGCCCTTTTTATTTTTTTTTTATTTTTTATTTATTTATTTATTTATTTTCGGTACTGGGGATTGAACTCAGGGGCATTCTACCTCCGAGCTATACCCCCAGCCCTATTTTTTATTCTTTATTTTTGAAACCGAGTCTCACTAAGTTGCGGAGTGCCTCACTAGGTAGCTGAGGCTGGCCGTGAACCCGGATCCTCCGGTCTCAGCCTCCCGAATGCTGGGATTACAAGTGTGCGCCACCACGCCCGGCTCCTTAGCCCTTTTTATGTGTGTGGTACTGGGGATGGAACCCAGGGACATTCTACCTCCAAGCTACACGCCCAACTCTATTTTTTATTCTTTATTTTGAAACAGAGTCTCACTAAGTTGTGGAAGGTCTCACTAATTTACTGAGGCTGGCCTTGAACCTGCGATCCTCCTGTCTCAGCCTCCCAAGTACTGGAATTACAGGTATGCACCATTACAGCCAGAACCAGGCTCTGTTCTTTGATACACTCTTGCTTGGTGCCACTTACCCCGTACTCCAATGGAGACCTCTATGTGTGTGTGTGTGTGTGTGTGTGTGTGTGTGTGTGTGTGTGTGTGTGTGTTACTGGGGATTGAACTCAGGGACATTCTACCTCTGAGCTACACCCCCCTGGATCCTCCAGTCTCAGCCTCCCAAATGCTGGGATTACAAACATGCGCCACCATGCCCGGCTTGCAGACCTCTATCTTTATTTTATTTTATTTTTTTGCGGTACTGGGGATTGAACTCAGGGGCATTCTATCTCCGAGCTATACCCCCAGTCCCATTTTTTATTCTTTTTTTTGAAACAGGGTCTCACTAAGTTGTGGAGGGCCTCACTAGGTAGCTGAGGTTGGCTGCGAACCCGGATCTTCCAGTCTCAGCCTCCCAAATGCTGGGATTATAAGTGTGCACCACCACGCCCGGCTTGCAGACCTCTCTCTTTAGGCCAAATCTTGTCACAGACCTCCATATTTCCATATCTTAAAAACCTCTGATTGAACAATTCTGATAGGGTGCTTAGAGGAATATTTGGCATAGGGTGAGTACTCTATCATGTCAGCTGTTGTGTTAATCACTGTGTTAGCCTTCTGTCAACAGAATGAATACCTGAGATACTCAACCTATAAAGAAAAAGACTCATTTTGGCTCACAGTTTTAGGTGTGTCAGTCCATGATCAGTTGCCCCGCACTGCTGTGGGCCAGGCAGCAAACATGGCAGAAGTCTGTGGGAAGCAAAACCACTTGCCTCAGGGCCAGAAAAGGAAACAGACCCAGGACCAGGATGGGCCCTGAGGTCCCACAGTCCCCTTGGAAGGCACACCCTGAATGGCATAACACTAGGCCCCACCTCTTAAAGGTTCCATTGCCTTCAATAGTGACATGGGCTGAGGATCAGGCCTTCAACACATGGACCTTTGGGAGACACTTAAAATCCAAACTATGACAATTACTAAATCTACCTGGAAGTCTTATAGGCATACTTCCGTTTTAACAAAATGGCTTATCTTCTCCATTTTAGCCAAAATGGTTCATCTTCTCTTTTTCTCTGCATAATCTTGCCTCTCTCTCTTTTTCTTTTTTGGTACTGGGGATTGAACCCAAGGGCATTCTACCTCTGAGCTACATCTCAGCTCCATTTTTTTTTCTTTTGGAAACAGGGTCTCGCTAAATTGCTGAGGCTGGTCCCAAACCTTCAATCCTCTTGTCTCAGTCAAGTACTGGGATTACAGGTATGTGCCATCATGCCTGGTTCTGATCTCATTTTAATGCTCAACTAAAATGTCATTAACCTCTTTGGGTTGACCTAACTCATTCCAGCCCATTCTGCTCTTAATTGTTCCCCATGATGTATTCTTGTATCCTTTTATACATATTTTTATTTATTTTTTATTTTTTGCAGTACTGGGGATTGAACCCAGGGGCATTCTACCTCCAAGCCACACCCCCAGTCCTATTTTTTATTCCATTTATTTATTTATTTATTTACTTACTTACTTATTGGCAATACTGGGAATTGAACCCAGGGGCATTTACACTTGAGCCAAATCCCCAATCCTATTTTTTTATTCTTTATTTAAAAACAGGGTCTCACTAAGTTGTGGAGAGCCTCATTAAGTAGCTGAGGCTGGCTGTGAATCCGGATCCTCCAGTCTCACCTTTTATACATATTTTTATCATAGCACTTATTTGTATTGTAATTGCCTACTTATGTTAATCTTCCATATAGATGGAGCATGTTGAATAAGCTCCATATTATACTCTATTGTATCCCTCCTCTTTCTCTCTCTCTCTCTCTCTCTCTCTCTCTCTCTCTCTCTCTCTCTCTCTCTCCCCCTTTGTTTAGAGCATGAACAAGTACTTATTGAATTAAGTTGGAATGAATGTTAAGATTCGGACCTCATGGTCTGAGGCTTAAAACACTATAACAGGGAAGAAATAGGACTAGGTAAATATGCAAGTAAGTTTTATGAAACTCTGACTGGAGATTTGGGAAAAAGAAGTTAGAATAACCCATCATTAGAGAGAAAGAATGTGAAGAATAAAAAAGTGGGAGACTTGGTCTTTTTCTTCACTCTTTCTAAATTCTTTCTAGTGGATTATTGAAAGAAGCTTCTGCTTGTAAATAAGATTTCTAGATGTCATTAACTTGAGGACTTTCTCAGATATTTGGAAGAAGGAAACAGCTATAAGAAAATAGCTTTCAAGAAGATAAAAGGTGGAAAGGGACATGATGTAGGCAAGCATGACATGTTTATTCATTGTAGTTCTCTGAACCTTGTCTTATCATATCAAGTTTCACAATAGCACTTGGATTGGGCAAGAAAAAGTTAAGGAGTTTTAACTAGACACCAAAGTCTAGTTAAAACTAGATTTCTGATTTTCTGAATTTTTAATATCTTAACATAAAAAGGAAAGCAACTCCTTTATGGTAATTACACACATTAAAGAAAAATCAAGATAGTCTTACATTGTTTAAGAAAATTCATCTGATTCAACATAACTTTTGTTCAAGTGATCAACACTCCTACAAATTGTTCTCCTCTATTTCTAATATATGTGTGTGTGTATGTGTGTGTGTGTGTGTGTGTGTGTGTTGTGGGGGGGGGGGGTTGAACTCCACGGCCTTCTACCTCTGAGCTATACCCCCAGACCTTTTTTGTTCTGAAACATGGTCTCCATAGGTTGCTGAGAGTCTCTCTAAACTGCTAAGACTGTCCTTGAGCCTGCAATCCTCCTGTCTCAGCACCCCAAATACTGAAGTACTTGGTATGTGTCACCATGCCCTGCTTCAACTTTAATTTTTTTTTTTTTTTTGCGGTACTGGGGATTGAACTCAGGGGCATTCTACCTCCGAGCTATACCCCCAGCCCTATTTTTCATTCTTTATTTTGAAACCGAGTCTCACTAAGTTGTGGAGTGCCTCACTAGGTAGCTGAGGCTGGCCACGAACCCGGATCCTCCGTTCTCAGCCTCCCGAATGCTGGGATTACAAGCGTGCGCCACCACGCCCGGCTTCAACTTTAATTTTTTTAAGAAAAAAACTTGATGCTGTTCCCAACCATACCAAGAGATGGTGAGTGCATGTGTGAATGAATTACTTTGAATCTCACTACCATGTATAATTATATTGAACCAATAAAATTCTAGAAAATAAAATCAAAGAAAAAATTTGAGAAATTAACCAAGGGCAAGAATCTTAAAAATATTGACTAAAATGAACGTAGGTAATAATGTATGAAAGAGGCAATTTGTTGGCACAAATTTGTCAAACAGAACGGCAAACAAATGCAGAGAAGATACTATTTTATTTATCTTTGTGCCTTGAACATCTGTTAACCTTAATATATTTTATTTAGTAATAGCTGATAATTTTTCATACAGGTGAGCACATATTCAAATAAAAACAGAGAAAATGCTTATTCCACAGAGAGAATATGCTCTTTAGTAAGTATTTATTTACTTATTTATTGTGGTGCTAGAAACTGAACCCAGGGGCATTCTATCTCTGAGCTATACTCCAAGCCCTATTTTATTTATTGTCTTGAAACAGGGTCCCACTAAGTTGTGGAGGTCCTCACTAAGTTGCTGAGGTTAGCTTTGAGCCTATGATCCTCCTGTTTCAGCCTCCCAAGTACTAGGATTACAAGCATGTGCCACCACGCTCGGCTTAGTAAGAACTTAAAATTGAAGTTTCAGTCAGGTGTGGTGGCATATGTTCTTAATCCCAGTACTTGGGAGGCTTAGGAAGGTGAGACAAGAGGATTGCAGGTTCAAGATCAGCCTCAGCAACTTAGTGAGACTCTGTTTTAAAATTAAAAAAAAAAAAAAATAGGGCTGGGGCTGTAGTTCAGGGGTAGAATGCCCCTGGTTTCAATCCCCACTACCACAAAAACAAACAAACAAATAAATAAAATTGAAGTTTCAATGGACATTCCTAGATATAAGAAGTATGAAAATTCAAGCTAGGTTATTATTAGGAAGAAAACAGTTCAAAACCTAGGATATAGCCAGGCATAGTGACGCACACCTATAATCCCAGAACCTGGGAGACTGAGATAGGAGGATCACAGGTTCCAGACCAGCTTCAGCAACTTAGACCATGTTCAAAATAAGAAACAAAACAGGGGCCGGGCGTGGTGGCGCACGCTTGTAATCCCAGCATTCGGGAGGCTGAGACCGGAGGATCCGGGTTCTCGGACAGCCTCAGCTACCTAGTGAGGCACTCCACAACTTAGTGAGACTTGGTTTCAAAATAAAGAATAAAAAATAGGGCTGGGGGTATAGCTCGGAGGTAGAATGTCCCTGGGTTCAATCCCTAGTACCACACACACACACACACAAAAAGAAACAAAACAGGCCTGGGTTAGACATGGTGGGCTCACTTGTAATCTCAGTACTTGGGAGGCAGAGACAGGAAGACAGAAGGTTCGAGGTTAGCCTCAGCTTAGTGAGGCCCTCCACAACTTAGTGAAACCCTGTTTCAAAATAAAGAATAAAAAATAGGGCTGTGGTGTAGCTTGGAGGTAGAATGCCACTGAGTTCAATCCCAAGTACTGAAAAACAGAGCTGGGCATGGTGAAATGGTGAAGCATGTTCGTAATTCCACCATTTGGGAGGCTAAAACAAGGGGATCTCAGATTCATGGCTAGCCTCAGCTACTTAGTGAGGCCTTCCGCAACTAAGTGAGACCCTGTTTTAAAATAAAGAATAAAAAATAGGGCTGAGGGTGTAGCTCAGAGGTAGAATGCTCCTAGGCTCAATCCCCAGTACGTAAAACAAAACAAAACAAAATACAAACAACAACAACAACAACAAACCAAACAGGGCTAGGGGTGACCTAGCTTGGAATCTGCTCTTGGGTTAAATCCCTAGGACCTCAATACAAAAACAAAATCAGAAAAAACAAAAAACAAAACAAAAACAAAACTCAGCTATGACTCAAATTCTCTCATCTACTTCAAGAATATTCAGAGAGAGAGGTTTGAGAGAGAGAAGCTTTGTGAAGGGTTAGACTTAGGAGAGTTGCAGCAGACCCCCAGTGGGGAGGAGGTAGAAGATGGTTCTGCAGCTGATGCTAGGGCTTCCTGGCACCACATGGAGAGGTTGAAATGTGTCCTCTGCAATGGGGTGAATCTGTGGACTGGGGTCTGACTCCTTTTCAGAAAACTGGGAAACAGGCTGTCCAACTGATTCCACATAGAACCAATAAGGGAGTGTTGGGGAAGATGGAGATAAGGAGTGCAGAGCTTGACAGCAGGAACAGACTTTATTCCAGGTAACTGACCAAGAGAAAGTCTGTGAGAGTCAGGAGCTCCTTCATTACGGACTAGAGACTTTTTATGGGGCATTGGGAAGGAGGGGGATTGAGGCAGTCATGTATTTCTCCACTTAGTGATTTAATAGCAGGCCAGGACAGGTCAATTTATGGGGCTGAGGGGCAGGGGAATGGTTAGAGGCTCTTTTCCTGCAGTTACTGAAGTCCTTTGTTCTCCATCTCCTGCAGCTAGGCCTCATAGTCAGACCTCTCAGTGCCCACAGGGAGAATGGACCTTGGGGCAAAGGTTGTTTAAATGTTTCCTGTTGCCCAGATACAATTCCATAGAAGAGAGAGAACTGGCCTGGAACCATCTTGAATCCTGCTTAGGAACTTCAGCCAGCCTGTGAGAGGGCTCTAAAAGGCTGAGGAAACAAACTGAAGGGTGATTAGGAGTAGCCAGCTGAAAGAAAAGGTGTATTACCCATGTCACCAAAACTGCAGGTAGAGGGGCAACACTCTAAAGCCCCTGGACAGCCAGCCTTACACACACTCCACTGGCTTTGTGGCCATGCAAAGCACAGAGTCCTGCCCTTGCTTTAATGCTCTGTGCTGCCATCTTGAAATTCTTGATTCTTCTCCAACAAAGGGTTTGGCATTCTCATTTTGCACTAGGCCCTGCAAATAATGTAGCTTAGTCCCACATGCCCGGCTGAGAGAGCGCAAAGCTGGCTAACAGGGTACCAGCTGGGTGAGAACTCTTTTGTCCTTCAGCCACAGACTAAGTTGTGGGGTGGAACAGGAGAGTAAGATGGAGAAACAGAAAATCTTAGTTTGCCTATTTTCCCCTTTAAGGTCTTTTGTCTAAAGCAATTTTGAGTTCCAAATCAAATTTAGAGTTTTTGTTTTAAAAGCTCATTATTGAATTGAGATAGTGTTTGCGACTTAAAGTGGCCATAGTTCTTTCTAGTAACTAAAGGTCAACAGAAAAATTCTGAGACCAGACTTTCTCCTACTAAAACAAGCAAAGCAGTATCATTTAATGCAATAGCAGAGTTAACAATTGAAGGGCTTCATTGTGGATTAAAAAAAAAAAAGGGTCATGGCTGGGCATGGTGGCGCACGCTTGTAATCCCAGCATTTGGGAGGCTGAGAGAGGAGGATCCAGGTTCGCGGCCAGCCTCAGCTACCTTGTGGGGCCCTCCGCAACTTAGTGAGACCCGGTTTAAAAATAAAGAATAAAAAATAAGGCTGGGGGTATAGTTCGAAGGTAGAATGCCCCTAAGTTCAATCCCCAGTACCGGAAAAAAAAAAAAAAAAAAAAAAAGGGTCATGTGCAGATTTGAAACTTTCCAGTTGATTCTGTAACTATTTTCTTTAGTTGAAGAAATTGTATTTTTTAATGGATAGGGAAACTTTCTGGAGCAGGTGGAATAGGAATGCATTTACATGAGCTAACTGAAGAAAGAGTTGGAGTAATTACCCAGGTGAAGGTTGGAAATTAACTGCTATAACCTCACTGTTAGTTGTTGCACTGGAAAGCTCAATTCCCACAGAGCACTCTCAGAAAGATAAAATTAGATACTAAAATGAGGCTCTGGGATTATGATATTTATGTTTTAATTTCATTGCATACCATGATTCTGCCACTCAGCCAGGAATAATAATTATATATGCTTTTTGCTTCGGAATTAGAACATGACTTCCAGCTTGAAGCTCCACAAGCCATTGTGTATCTGCCTCTGTGTGTGTGTGTGTGTGTGTGTGTGTGTGTTGCTGGGATTGAACTCAGGGGCAGTCTCCCTCTAAGCTACAACCCCCAGCCCTATTTTTTATTTGGAAACAGGGTCTTGCTCAGATGTTGAGAGCCTCACTAAGTTGCTAAGGCTGGCTTCAAACCTGAGATCCTCTAGTCTCAGCCGCCCAAGTACTGGGATAATAGGCATGCACCATGTCTGGCCACAAATCCTTATTTAACTGTGGTCATAAATTTTCTGTGACCCAAGCATCCTGAAATATAAATTATAATGTCTAGGGATTGCTTAAGTTACTAACAGATTCAGCTAAGAGAGGGAGAAAGAGAGAGAGAGAGAGAGAGAGAGAGAGAGAGAGAGAGAGAGAGAGAGAGAGGAAGAAGAAGGAGGAGGAGGAGGAGGAGGAGGAGGAGGAGGAGGAGGAGAGAAAATGAAAAAAATTTCATTCATACTCTGGTACCACAGCAGTGGAAAGAAAACTGACAATGAAGTAAGATGAAGGTTTCCACAAAACTACATATAATTAGAAAGACATGCATGCAAAAAAGAAAAAGACAATTAGTACTGATAACTGTTGCAATGGTTCCTTCTAGTATATCCTTGTTTTGCTTAAAAAAAAAAAAAAATCCCACAGACTAGAGGGGGTTTAACCAATACAAATGTATTTCTCACAGTTCCAAAGGCAGGGAAGGCCAAGATCAACTCTGGTTTGCAGACAAGTATCTTTTTTTTTTTTTTTTTCCTTTTTTTTTTTTTTTTTTTGTATCCTCTCATAGCGGAGAGAAGAGAGAGAGAGAAAATATGCAAATTCTTGAGTCTCTTCTGTAAGAGCATTAATCCCATTCACAAAGGCTCTACTCCGATGATATGATTATCACTGAAAGGTTTCACCTCCTAATACTATGGCATTGGCAGTTAGGGTGTCAATACATGAATGAATGTTGGGGTGACATGAACATTCATTTCATAGCATACTAGTCATCTCTATTTAAGTTGTGCTCTTTTGGAAATTTATTAATCATCTAGACTATTCACTACTTCCAGCTGTAGACTTAGTATGGTTATTTCAGAAATCAGCAGTGGCAGAGATTGGCTGGCTTTTCCCCAAATCTTTTTCTTCCTGAACTACACTCCATTCTGTGGCCTATCCTGAGGTTAGATGATTTGGAAGATTTATTTTTTTGTGTGTGGTACTGGGGATTGAACTCAGGGGCATTCTACCTCCGAGCTATACCTCCAGCCCTTTTGATTTTTTATTATTTGGAAACAGGCTCTCACTAAGTTACTGACAGCCTCACAAAGTTGCTGAGGCTGGCTTTGAACCTGCAATCCTCCTGTCTCACTCTCCCAAGTACTGGGATTACAAGCGTGCGCCACCACACCCGATTGGGATATTTTTTACTAGTGGAGTGTGGGTGGGAGTGATGTGAACAGAGCCTTCCTCCACACTTTTCACCTTTCTGCCAACTTGCTGTGATTCTATGTTGTCCATGTCAGAGGTCTGACATGGAAGAAACTTGGGCCTGTAATAAACACTGAGTAGAGACTTGCCTGTCATTTGGGACTTTATGAAGAATGTATTTCTGGTTGTTTTGTAATAATGTAGATTTTTGTGTTTATGTAGCAGGTAGTGTTACATTAATATGGATATGTTTACATTCACGGTAAAGGAAATTTAGTTTGCTGACCATTATGTTTTGGATATTCATATTTCATAAAATTCAATTCACATATTTTGTTGAAGCAATCGTAAATGCCATTTCACAAATAAGGAAATTAAAGGCTTAGAAAAATTAAGCAACTTGCTTGAGATGACACAAAACATGGAGAGAAAAGATTTGAACTCAAGTCTGCAAGTCTCCAAAGCATATCATGTGCTTTTTCAATAAGCCAGGAAAATACTAGATAAACTACAACTAATGCACAGATTTGTCCATTTATTTGTTCCTTCATTAACTTATTCAATGTTTATACTGTGCCGCGTGTCACATTCTATCCTAGGACAAGACATTCTTTCTATTAAGACAGAGAGAAGTAATTTTTGTTACCTGATGTTCTGGTCTGAATGTTTACAGTCCCTCAAATTTATACATTGAGATGCTAGAGATGCGGTCTTTGGGAGGTGAGGGTAGAACCCTCCTGAATGAAATCAGTGCCTTTATCAATGAGGCCGAAGAGAGACCCTTACTCCTCCCAGTATGTGAGGACACAGTGAGAAGGCACCATATACAACTGCCCCTCACCAGACATCAAATCTGCCAGCACCTAGCCGGGTGTGGTGGTGCACGCTTGTAATCCCAGCATTCGGGAGGTTGAGACCGGAGGATCCGGGTTCGCGGCCAGCCTCAGCTACCTAGTGAGGCCCTCCGCAACTTAGTGAGACTCGGTTTCAAAATAAAGAATAAAAAATAGGGCCGGGTGTGGTGGCGCACGCTTGTAATCCCAGCATTCGGGAGGCTGAGACCGGAGGATCCGGGTTCGCGGCCAGCCTCAGCTACCTAGTGAGGCACTCCGCAACTTAGTGAGACTCGGTTTCAAAATAAAGAATAAAAAATAGGGCTGGGGGCGTAGCTCGGAGGTAGAATGCCCCTGAGTTCAATCCCCAGTACCGC
>PVLC010015691.1:0-36861 GCA_004027655.1 Graphiurus murinus
GAGGAGGAGGAGGAGGAGGAGGAGGAGGAGGAGGAGGAGGAGAAGGAGGAGGAGGAGGAATGGTGGTGGTGTAGGAGAGGCAAAAAGAAAAATGGTAAGAGGTCACAAGGAGAATTTGGACACCTGAGCTGCCTCTGTGAAATGTAGAGCCATCAAACATTCATGGGTATTCAGGAAGGGAGCCCCAGAGCTCTCTTCAGGAGACTGCAGAAACTCTAATCTTGACTGCAGGACTCACAGCAATTATGACAAGAGTGTATACATATGTGGGTACTTGGGGGAGATTTTCCTTATTTCTGCTGCAGCCATCACCAAGACAAGAACAAATACAGGTACTCCTTGACTTACAATGAGATTACATCTCAATAAACCCATCAAAAACTTAAAATATTATAAGTTTAATATGTATTTAGTGCATCTAATCTATTAAACACCCTAGTTTAGCAAAGAACACACTGTAGAGTGCTGGCTATTTACCCTCACGATCGCATGGCTCAGTACCGCATGGCGTAGTACCTAAGAAAATATACTTAGCCAGGCATGGTGGGACATGCCTCTAATCCCAGTAATTGGGAGGTGGAGACAGAAAGAACACATGTTTGAGGCTAGCTCATCAACTTAGCAAGACTCTCAGCAACCTAGTAAGAAACCTGTTTTTTTGTTTGTTTGAAATCCTGTTTCAAAATACAAAAGGGCTGAGAGTCTAGCTCAGAGGTAGAAAGCACCTGGGTTCAACCCCCAGCACACAAAGAAGAAGGAGAAGGAAGGAAGGAAGGAAGGAAGGAAGGAAGGAAGGAAGGAAGGAAGGAAGGAAGGAAGGTACTACATATCGCTAGCCCAGGATAAGATCAAAATGCAAAGTACAGTTTCTACTGAATTCATATCTCTGTCACACTATTATAAAGTCAAAAAATCTGAACCATCAATAAGTCTGGGAGCATCCGTATATTCATCCTGGGCATAAAAAGGAGCGCTTGCCAAGGAGCGCTTGTGCAAAGGAACCAAGCCAAGTAGAGAGGGATAATACACAATTCTCCCACTGTTGTGCATTACCTGGTTACTGGATATTGTGACTCACACTGACCACTGCATCCTTTTGACTGTGGGGAGGGGAGTTGCAGAGAGAGAAGAGGGAGGATGCCAGCGTGCATTCTTATAGAGCACTGAAGGCAGTTTCCACAGGGTCCCTCCACCCGGAATCCCAATACTTAGGAGGCTGACACAGGAGGATTGTAGGTTCAAGGCCAACAACTTAGTAAGACCCTTATCAACTTAGCAAGAACCTCTTTCAAAATAAAAAAGGTCTGGAAGTATAGTTCAGAGGTAGAATGCCCCTGGATTCAATCCCCAGTACAAAAAAAAAAATACATATATATATATATATATATATATATATATATATATATATATATATATATGTAATTAGCCCAGCCTACACACACACACACACACACACACACACACACATCACGTATATATGACATCATGCATGTCAAGTGATGAGCACAGTGTCTGACCCATGAGAAGGCACTCAAGAAATGGCAGCCGTCATCCACATTGATATCTGCTACAAAGTCTGAAAAAGAACAGTGATGAAATCAGCAAACCTCTCCTGTTACTGAGGGGGTCAGCTAGCTGGGCCTTAGCCCTGGGCAGGTGAGGGGAGTGTGCAGTGCTGCAGGGGTAGTAGGCTGCATGGACAGAGGGAAGGAGGTGAGAAAACACAGGTCCTCAGTGGCCCTTCGGCCTGACCAGATCGCTGCCCCAGGCACTCTTATCCACTGGGAATCTTTTCTCCAGCTGGGAATCTTTCCTTGCCTAAGTCCATCCAGAGAGTCCAGCTGGGAGGCTCATGGAAACTGGCCATTGCTCTGTGTGGGCAGCCAGCACAGAACCCAAGCCAAGCACCAAGAGAAGAGATGTCCCCATCCTCCTCCAGAGAAAGCAGAGTGGGTGCTTTTCAGATTATCTTGGTTAACCCACCATGTAACTTTCCTTACAGAGCCTGTTGTTCTGTCCAAAATCAAAACTGCACATGCACAGAGGGGAGATTGCCAAGATTGTCCGAGAATGTCAAGAGGAAAGTTTCTGGAAGAGAGGTAATTGCACCCCTCTTGATCTTCATTATGGAGGCAATAAACTGCCTCCATAGCCTATTAGAATTGCAGTGACTAGCCGGATGTGCTAGCACACTAGTAATCTAAGTTCATGGGAGGCTGAGATGGGAGGATGACAGATTTGAGGACACCCTCAGCAACATAGACTCAGCAACCTAGTGAGACCCTGTTTTTCAAAAACAAAAAATATAAAGGGCCAGGGGTGTAGCTCAGTGGTAAAATGCCTCTGGATTCAATCTCCAATACCACAAAAAAAAAAGGGAAAGAAATTTGCAGTGTTTTTTGTTTTGTTTTGTTTGAGGTACTGGAGATTGAACCCGGGGACATCCTACCTCTGAAGTTGTGGGGGGCCTCACTAAGTAGCTGAGGCTGGCCACAAACCCGCGATCCTCCTGTCAGCTTCCCAAGTCCTGGGATTACAAGTGTGGGCCACCATACCTGGCTGCAGTGATTATTTTCATATAGGGTTTGCATGAATCTCTAAAAGGCTTTGATATTCAGGAATGTTTAGAGTTTCAGTCCATTCTGAGACCTTTTTAGGGCAGAGATAACATCTAATTATGGAGCACTTTTCCCCACTTAGCAAAAGCACAGCTCATCTAGCTCTTCTCTTCATGTGAGCAAAAACAGGTAGAGAACTATTTCTTGACTACCAAAGAGTAGACTATCCTAAATTCTCCAAGAGCCTTAGCTTCATAGAGTTCAGAAATAATGTCAAGTTCATCTGGGACTTCTTCCACAATGCTTCACACATAGAAAGTACCTCGTAAACGTTTATTGAATGAAAGAAAAATTGCAGCGTTCCATTAATACCTCTCTGACATTGTCTCTGGATAACCTTTTCTGCTGAGTTGCTTCTTCTTTCTGGGCCTGCTTTATGTAAGACAACGGTGTGAACTCAGGCTGTGCATATTAAGTCCCTTCCAGTTCAAAACTTCATGATTCACCATTTGAGAAGGGCATAAGAGAGCCTACAGATAGAACTCAAATATTTTACAACATTGCTGACACAGGGAGAATTTTTATTTGACAATATTCATTTTTATATTAATTATGCACTATCATGATTATTGATTGTGCTTCTAAAAATTCATCTTTTCTGACAACCTATAAGTACATAATTCAACTGAACCCAAGTAGATTAACATTTCAGTATAACCCATTTGCCTACCATCAAGCAGCGAGTTGTGGATGAAGAAATGGGTTACTATTTGGATTGTCCTGGTTGCCAGGAAGAGTGTGATGTTTATTACTGCTCTATGCTTTGGGGAAAAGTCATTTAACACATTTTAACGAACTAGAAACTGCCTTCTCCAGACTAAATTGGCTGTTTGAAAAATCATCTCTAATCATTGCACAGGTTTAACATGAATGTAGCCATTTTGTAATCTTTAGGCAAAGATCCAAATTTCAGGACAAACTGCCATGAAGAATAAAAGAGAAAATAAAAAGAAAAAAGAAAGGCAAGGAACTATCCTAGATTAAAGCACATTAGAGAGTAAATGTTAGATATGATCCTTGATTTTCTGGATTGGAAAAAACTCACAGCTATGAAAGTTATTAGTGGGCCACTTGGAGAGATTTTAATATAGATTATGTAATAGAATTATTCTTGAGTATGCTTATGGTATTGTGATTATGTAGGGGAATATTCTTATGCTTAGAAGATACCTGCTGAATATTCATGAAAAGTCATGATGTTTGCAAATTTCAAATGATTCAAAAAAAGAAAAAGGGAAAACAGGGATAAATAAATTAAACATTCCCAATTAATTAATTAATCCAGATGAAGGCTATGCAGTTTATTAAACTGCTTTCTAACATTTATGAAGGATGGAAAGTATCAAAATATATAGCTAAAAGCAACCCCAAAGTTCAACAGCTCAGGGTGCATACACACTAAGATGCCCACATCAGATGTAATGATTACAATCATGTACATGTTGATCATTCAGGAAATGTGGATGCCAGATGTACTAGTCAAATTTTTGTTACTGGGACAAAGTACATGCCATAGATCAGCTTACAGGAGGAAATGTTTATTTTGGCGCACGGTTTCATAGGTGTCAGTCTGTGGTCACTTGGTTCCTTAGTTTCTGGGCGTTTGGTGAGGCCAGGCATTTTGGTGGAGAGGGCAGGACAAAACACACTGCTCCCCCCATGGCTGGGAAAGAGAGAGAGAGAGAAAGAGGCCAAGGACAAGATAACCCTTCAGCGACCCTTCCCCAGTGGCCCCCATCTCCTTGTCTCCACC
The DNA here is from genome assembly GCA_004027655.1 of Graphiurus murinus. Lineage (NCBI taxonomy): Eukaryota > Metazoa > Chordata > Mammalia > Rodentia > Gliridae > Graphiurus > Graphiurus murinus. Next base: position 4,372 of record PVLC010015691.1, read on the forward strand.
TCCCAACAGCGCCACCAGCTGGAGACCACGCCTTCAGCACATGACCCTTTGGTGGACATTTCAGATTTAGAATATGGTTTAGACTTGATCAGACTAATGCTGTGTATCAGGTTGAGTGACCGGGGGCAGGGGGACCCCAAGAGATTTCTCCCTGTAATGCTTACTAAATATTTGTTGAATAGGTAAAAAACAAATGAATAAAACACACTGCCAAGCAAAGTAAAAGAAAAAGCTCAAAATAATTCTCTCTGACTTCTAGGCGCTGTGCCTTGTTTTTAAATGCCAATACTGAAGGGCATTTTTGTTTTTCAGCTCTGCCTTTTTCTCTTGTAAGCATGCTTGTCACCCAGGGACTGGTCCACCAAGGTAAGATTCACTACATATTAAGTTGTTTAACTTCAGAGAGCCCAGTTTCCTGCAATCTTTTTGGCAGCTTTTGACACTGGGCATTTATTTATTCTTTGGTGAAGGAGTGTGTGTGTGTGTGTGTGTGTGTGTTACTAGGGATTGAACCCAGGAGCATTCTACCCCTGAGCTATACCCTCAAGCCTGTTTATTTTTTATTTTGAAGCAGGGTCTTGCCAAGTTACTGTGTTCTGGCCTTGAACCTGCAATCCTCCTGTTTCGGCCTCCCAAGTACTGAGATTATAAGCATGTCCCACCACACCCAGTATGAATTTTTTTTTATGCAGGCTTTTGCCTATCTTCAACCTAGGTCCCTGTCCCACAAGAAGAGGTTCTAATCTCTGGGGTGAGTGAATAGTTTATCTGCTAAAGAGAAATTAAAGTAGAAGGTAGAATTAAAGTTATTAATCAACCTTAAAACAGGGAGATTCTCTTTTTTTTTTTTTTTTTTTGCGGTACTGGGGATTGAACTCAGGGGCGTTCTACCTCTGAGCTACACCCCCAGCCCTATTTTTTTATTCTTTATTTTGAAACAGGGTCTCCCTAAGTTGTGGAGTGCCTCACTAGGTAGCTGAGGCTGGCCTCGAACCCAGATCCTCCGGTCTCAGCCTCCTAAATGCTGGGATTACAAGCGTGCACCACCATGCCCAGCTCACAAGATTATCTTGATTAATCTGGGGGACCAATGTTATTAAAAGGGTTTTTAAACTGGGAGTGGTTGCACATGCCTGTAATCCCAGCTACTTGGGAGGCTAAGGCAGGAGGATTGCAAGTTCAAGGCCAGCATATGGTAACTTAGTGAGACCCTGTGTCAATTAAAAAAAAAATGCACACCTGTAATCCCAGTACTTGGGAAGCTGAGACAGGAGAATTGCAGGTTCAAGACCAGCCTCAGCAACTTAATGAGACTCTCTGCAACCTAGTAAGACCTTATTTCAAGACAAAAAATAACAAGGACTGAGGGTGTAGCTTGAGGTAGAATGCCCCTGGGTTCAATCCCTAGTACCAAAAAATAAAAAAAAAATAAATGGCTGGACATGTGGCTCAGTGCTTGCTTAGCATATGTGAGACCCTAAGTTTGATCTTCGGTATCACATACAACAAAAAAGATCTTTAAAAATGGCAAAAGGAGCCGGGCGTGGTGGCGCACGCTTGTAATCCCAGCATTCGGGAGGCTGAGACCGGAGGATCCGGGTTCGAGGCCAGCCTCAGCTACCTAGTGAGGCCCTCCACAACTTACTGAGACCCGGTTTCAAAATAAAGAATAAAAAACAGGGCTGGGGGTATAGCTTGGAGGTAGAATGCCCCTGAGTTCAATCCCCAGTACCGCAAAAAAAAAAAAAAGGCAAAAGGGATCAGAAGACAGAACCAGAAAAATAGCAGTATGAGGAATCAATGCAGCCTATTGACTTTGAAGAACCAGGAAGAGGCCATGAGCCTAGGAATATAGGGGCCTCTAAGATCTCCAAGGGCCAGAAACTCTGGAGTCTCCATAAAGGAAAGCAGCCCACTTAAGAAATGTGGTTAAAAATTAGTTTTAACCCAGTGAGACCAATTTTAGACTTCTGGCCTCAAGTACTATAGATAATAAATATAAATATATGCATATTATATCATATATTATATTATTATAGCATATATACATACACACATGTATAGTGAATCTCTAAATTGAAACTTCCTATACTGAGTTATTGAGTTTAAAAGAGAAGAGGGTAGCCAGGTACTGTGACACATACTTATAATCCCAGCAACTCAGAAATCTGAGGCAAGAGGATCACAAATTCCAGGCCAGCCTGGGCAACTAAATGAGCCCCTGTGTCAAAATGAAAAATTCGGTTTAATTAAAAGGACTAGAGGTGTAGTTCAGTATTAAAGCACTCCTGGGTTCAATCCCCAGTGCCACAAAAAGAAATAAGTAAGAAGAGGGTGATGAGCAATTTTTTAAGTCAATTTAAATCAATCTTTGTTTCATAATTTTTTCTATATGTTAAATCTGTTATTTGTTCCTTGCCTCAGATGGCTGTTTTAGAGTTAAATTCAACCAAGAATTGAACCGTAAATATTATAAAATAATTTCTTTAGATTAAGAATATATAGACATTTAAGAAATTCTATAAATTTAAGTAAGCTACAATGCACCAATAAAAAAGGTAAATCTTTAAAAATTGAAAAAAATTGGATAAGTTATAAAATGAAATATTAACATATTTGTATATTATTCCCTAGGCTATTTAGCAGCTAATCCAAGATTTGGATCATTGCCTAAAGTTGCACGTAAGTCATAGAAGTAAAAACGGATTCATTTTTTTTTTTTTTCGGTACTGGGAATTGAACTCAGGGGCATTCTACTTCCGAGCTACACCCCCAGCCCTATTTTTTTATCCTTTATTTTGAAACAGGGTCTCATTAAGTTGCAGAGTACCTCACTAAGTAGCTGAGGCTGGCTGCGAACCCGGATCCTCCATCTTAGCTTCCCAAATGCTGGTATTACAAGTGTTCGCCACCACGCCCAGCTAAACAGATTCATTTTTGAAAAAAGACATAGCAAGTAGAGATATGATTGTCCAGCTTAACTGACTCGCCCATATTGACTCTCTTAAAGGTCAGTCTCCATTTCCTACCACTTTGCATTTCCTGATTCATTAAACAGCTTAGCAACAGCAACTTCTTACACTTCTTTAAAGCTGCACTGAGAAGGACTGGCAAGATCTAAACAGGCGTCCCTCGGTATTTGATGGGGATTGGTTCCAGGACCCCTTCAGGATACCAAAATCCACAAGTGCTCAAATCCTTTACATAAAATGCCATACTATTTGCATATAATCTCCAGTATACTTTAAGCCATTTCTAGATGACTTATAATACGATGTAAGTGCTACGTAAGTAATTGTTATACTGGGTAACGTAGGGAATAATGAAAGAACAAAAGTCTGTACACGTTCAGTACAGACCTCAGTTTTTCTGATATTTTGATCTGCCTTTGGCTGAGTCTGAGGGTGTGTGACCCATGGATATGGAGGGCCAGATTTAACAAAATTACCAACAGCAGAGCCTCTGAATGATAGATCTGCTAGGGTTTTTTACTTACTTCTTTTGGCCTGGCTGATCTTTCGAAAGCATTGTCTATAATTAGGACAAAAATGAGTAATTTTTTTCAAGTACAGGGAATTTCTTGTAATGAATCTGCTATAAACTTGAGGTTTCGTCTCTCTCTAGTTGATATACATAGGCCTTTTATTACAGACGATGCAGTCAGTTTATAGTTTCACATCTCATCCCTGCTGGAGGAACATTTCACAATTTCTCCTGTAGGAGGCTCCCTCTCCTTCAGGACATCTCTTTCTTTTTTTTTTTTTTTTTTTTTTTTTTTTTTTTTTTTGCCGTACTGGGGATTGAACTCGGGCATTCTACCTCCGAGCTACACCCCCAGCCCTGTTTTTTATTCTTTATTTTGAAACCAAGTCTCACTAAGTTGCGGAGAGCCTCACTAGGTAGCTGAGGCTGGCCAAGAACCCGGATCCTCCGGTCTCAGCCTCCCAAATGCTAGGATTACAAGTGCGCGCCACCACGCCCGGCTAGGACATCTCTTCAAGAGGCAGGATGGACCGAGGTTCCCAACTATTCCAAGTCCATGAGGAAAATTAAGGGGCTTTCTCCCTGTGACTCAGACTGCGCAGAGCCACAGTGCACACCCTGCCTTCCTCCTCTGGTGGCCTCCGCTGTTCTTTTTGACAGCAGGTCCCCCTCTCTGCCCATGGCTGAGACAGCACCTTTACTTGCTCTGTCCTGGCCCTTTTGCTCCCAGTTCAAAGCAGAAACCAGAAAACTCTCGGTCCCCAACCCTGCTAAACAGAAGCTATATCCTCACAGTGTTTTTTTCATTGATTTATCATGATACCTTTGATATAAAAATGACTAGTCTTAATAAAGAAAGTTCTGGGAGATAATTAGTGGAGAAGATTATGAACCTTTCGATTATCTATGTTTTTGCTTTTACAGTTGCCGGCATCTTGGGATTCGGTCTGGGAAAGGCCTCATACATCAGAGTGTGCCAGAGCAAATTCCATTCCTTTGAAGATCAACTCCGCGGGGCTGGTTTTGGCCCACAGCATAACAGGTTTGTAATCTCTTTGGTTGAGAGATTGTAATGAAAATAATTATAAGAAATTAAATGAAAGATCACTCACTATTTATTAAACATATTTTAGAAATTCACTTGTAGCTGGGTGTGGTGACACACCCCTGTAATCCCACTACTTGGGAGTCTGAGGCATGAGGATATCAGGGTAGAGGCTAGCCCCAGCAATTTAGCGAGGACCTCAGCAACTTAGACCCTGTGGTTAAGCTGCTAAGGCTGATCTGAAACCTGTGATCCTCCTGTCTCGGCCTTCCAAGTACTAGGATTACAGGCATGTACCACCATGCCCCAGTTCTGCGTAGAGTTTTCTGTACTTATGAACATAGTGCTACATACAATTTAAGGTCTTTTTTTTTTTTTAACTGCAGGACTTCTCAGAGCCTTTAAGATGTTAACATATGTGTAATATATATTGTGGTTCTCTCTGGGGAATATGGAGTTACCAGCATGACCTCTACATGATACAGTGAAAACAACACAGGCCTGAAAGTCAGGGCACCCAGGGTCTCTTTCTAGTCCTGTGACTTTGGAAGCCGTCTTCCCTGGTCTTGTAATAGCAGATAGAACCTTAAATACTGCCTCTTCCTCACAAGCCACATGTGACCCAGAGAAGTGCAGAGACATGTAACAAAGAGGTGCTGAGACTTCCCAAGGTGACATAGCTAGCAGCAGGTGGACAGGGGACTCCAACCTCAGCCTGTTTGTTTTCAGACCCTTACTTTTTCCATTACAGCAGCAAGGCTGCCAGAGAGTCATTAAATCCATATTTACAGAAAACTCAAACTTGAGCCCATGCTTGCAAAGCTATATTTTAAGGTCAGCTTTCTAAAGAGCAATTGACCACAAGACTCTGGTCTCTGAAGAGAAAGATTTTAAAAAGCAACATACACAAATTTTTGTCAACTGCTCCCTCTTCGATTTCAGGAGTTTTCTTTTGCTGTTACCCCAACTTTTGATTCCAGAATAATTACAAACACAAAACTGAAATCTTCATTTTAAGCTGGGCGTGGTGGTACATACCTGTAATCCCAGTATATGGGAGGCTGAGACAGGAGAATCACAGGTTCAAGGACAGCCTTAGTGACATAGCGAGACCCTCAACAACTTAGAGAGACCCTGTTTCTGAAACAAAAAATAAAAAGGGCCAGGGGTGTAGCTCAGAGGTAAAATGTCCCTGGGTTCAATCCCCAGTACCATAAAGAAAAAAGAAAAGAAATCTTCATTTTTCGTCTTCTGAATGTCTCCATTGCTTTGCACTTCACCTGGAGAAGAAGGTGGTAGAAATAAACTGTCTCCAACGTTCTTTTAAGCTCTGTGTTCTGTGGCTTTGTTTTGCCTGCCACTTTCAGCCACAGTAGCTGCACACTGGGCTTGCACACGTAGCCCTTGTGAAAATTGCCAACAGCAGCTTGTCTTAGAGACAGTAATCCACAAAGCCACTTGACATCAAGGAAAGGGTCCTAGAAAAGACTTCTTTCAGGAGGTGAAGATGTGTGGCTTGAATCTCAGAATGGTAAGGCTGAAGAAGGGGATTCCAGGCCGGGCCTGGCTGGTAGAGAGGAGGCAGCCTGATTTATTCAAGGGACCCGTATATACACCCTGTGGCTGGACCAAACAGCTATCGAGAGAGTGTAGAAGACAAGCTGGAAGGCTAGCAGAGATCACTTCCTAAAGGATTCCATGCCACACTAAGTTTCTACTTCATTCTCAAAGCATATAAGTGATAAAGAGAAGACAGTGGACTTCATCGGCCATCTCTCTAGGGATTTGCCTCAGCAGCTTCTGGTCTTGCTGCTTCTGAGTGTGCCATTATACCTGGGTTATGATTTCTTAAATTCTATTGGTAGAAATTAACTCAAGTTCAAAAAAGTCAGGACATTCAACCTCTGTGGACTCTGACCATAAGTACAACTATTTGTTTCAACATAAAGTTTACTATGGGCTCCTTTTGGATGAAATTTTGGAGATCTTAAACCAAGAAACAACTATTATTCCTGATTTTTAAAAAAATAGGCTAGTGAACTTTATTATTATTATTATTATTATTATTATTATTATTATTATTATTGTCATTACTACCATCATCATCATTGTGCTGGGGATTGAACTCAGGGGCATTCTACCTCTTCTACCTCTGATCTACACCCTTAGCCCTATTTTTATTTTCTTTTTCTTTCTTTTTTTGTGTGTGTGTGTGTGTGGTACTGGGGATTGAATTCAGGGGCATTCTACCTCCGAGCTATACCCCCAGCCCTATTTTTTATTCTTTATTTTGAAATAGGGTCTCACTAAGTTGTGGAGTGCCTCACTAGGTAGCTGAGGCTGGCCTTGAACCCGGATCCTCCGTTCTCAGCCTCCCAAATGCTGGGATTACAAGTGTATGCCACCACGCCTGGCTAGCCCTATTTTTTTTAACTTATTTGGAAATAGGGTCTCACTAGGCTGATGAGAGCCTCATTACTTGTAAGGCTGTCCTCAAACCTATGATCCTGCTGTCTCAGCCTCCCGAGTACTGTAATTACAGATGTGCACCACCACACCCAGCTTATTTTTTATTTTGAAACAAGATCTCTCTAAGTTGCTGAGGCTGGTCTCAAACCTGTAATCCTCCTGTCTCAGCCTCCCAAATACTGGGATTACAAGCATGCCCCAGGCTGCTAGTGAATTTTAAAACAGAAAACATCTCTGGGTGTGGCAGCAAAAATTTATAATCCCAGTACTTGAGAGGCTGAGACAGTAGGATCTCAGGTTCGAGGCCAGCCGCAGCAACTTATCAAGCCCCCTGTTTCAAAATAAGAAATAGAAAAGGGCTGGGTTCATTCTTCAGGGCCATGAAAAAAAAGAAAAGAAAATGTCTGTAAGCAATATTGTGTTAACTGGGTGTGGTGGCACATACTTGTAATCACAGTACTTGGGAGGCTGAGACAGGAGGATCATATGTTTGTGGCCAGCCTCAGCTACTTAGTGAGGCCCTCCACAACTTAGTGAAATCCTGTTTCAAAATAAAGAATAAAAAATAGTACTGCGGGTGTAGCTTGGAGGTTGAATGCCCCTGGGTTCAATCTCCAGTACCGCAAAAACAAAAAACAAACAATATTGTGTTGAGAGTAGAGCTTCTGTTGTCAAAGTAGAAACCACTACCTATTTTTGCTTCTCTTCTAGGCATTGCCTGCTTACCTGTGAGGAATGCAAAATAAGACGTGGATTAAATGAGAAGGGAGGGTCACAGCCTTCAGCTTCCTAAACTGTGTCTCTGGCCTTTGAAGTTTTTTAAACCTCAAAATTTATACACATCTAAATTTTCAAGTATACTTTAAAATAATATACTTAATAGAAACCTTTTGGAATGCTTTCTTATGGAAAGCTCTTGATTGCATTGAGCTTGACATGTTTTTCTGCTTTTAAGAACATGTTGGGAGCCCTCACCTATCAAAAAAGAAATGATGTTGCACCCTTCCTGGCTTACAGCTAATTAAAAGAATCGAGAGTCTTCTCTGATTAGCCTCCATCCATTCTTTTACTGTGCTTTTTTCCAGCATTTTAAATTCTCTGGTAGAGGACAGGAATGAATGAGGAAGAGGCTAGGAAGTCAAGTCTGTCATGGAGAAGAAAATACAAAACAAGAAAGATTGTGTCTTAAAAACATTAGAACTGCTTCCTAAAATATAGGGGCCAAGATCTTTAACTTAATGAAAAATATTTCACTCGAAAGGTACACAATATGTATCAACTTTCATACTGTGAAAATTGATGGAAGTGACTTTATAAGATGGAGGTGACTTTATGTCTCATGAATATGGTGGAGTTTTAAAAACACACAGCATCATTAGGTTACCTGCTTAGCTAATGGGTAGATGTTCCTGATCAGCACTCAATAATAGGGGCTCTTCTATAGACTATGAGTGGCTTGAAATAATAAACAACTTCTCAAACTGTTCACCTTCTCCCAGGGAACAGTGTATTTATGGGAAGAATCACTCCAGTAATTCATAGAATAACAAACTCTTAGAACATTAGGGAGCTGAGAGGCAGCCAATGCAACTCCAAGAGTCACACTCCTATTCTCCAGCCAGGTTTGTTGCTGCATGAAGAAAACGAAAACAAAACAAACTAAAAACTCTTCTATTTGGGAATCTTGTTTACAGCCGGTGGGCTGAGCACTATATAAAACCTTCTCTTGCATCTTCTCAGGACAATACTTTAGATATGTGTCATCATCATTTATATATAGGGTATGTACACATTTGTGTTTTACTTAGTACATCTTTAAGCCTGTACTATCAAGATAAAAAGAGAATCCTCATCAAAAGTTAATATGTCATGTGAAATATTTTGTTTTTAACATAAAAAATATGTGGAAGTTTTTATTTTTACATGAATATTAGTATATGAAATGGAGTGACTTTAGTGAGCTTCATTTTTATATTACATATTCTGCTTTTTCAGTCAATAAAGTTCTATTTCTGTAAATCAGAATGAAGAGCCAATATCTTAGCTTTTTATCTCTCCCCCATTCCCCAGCTCTGGTCAAGCCCAGGGCCTCCTGCATGCTAGGCAAGTTCTCTACCACTAAGCCCCTGTCCTAACTTTTTGAATGCAGTTTAACTCTTGGCTCTGAAACTAGAATTTGGTAAATCTTTGTTATCTCAGCTATTAACAAAAATTCAGAATTGGACACAGTTATTTCCTGTATCCCAGAAAACAATTTCCTGGGAATCAGAACTTTTTCATATTGCAAAGTATAGCAAGCCAATGTTAAAAATCAATATCAAGGCCGGGCGTGGTGGCGCACACTTGTAATCCCAGCATTCGGGAGGCTAAGACCGGAGGATCCGGGTTCGCGGCCAGCCTCAGCTACCTAGTGAGGCACTCCACAACTTAGTGAGACTCGGTTTCAAAATAAAGAATAAAAAAATAGGGCTGGGGGTATAGGTAGAATGCCCCTGAGTTCAATCCCCAGTACCGCAAAAAAAAAAAATCAATCTCAAGGCCTGGAGTAATGGCATAAGCCTGTAATCCCAGTATTTGGGAGGCTGAGACAGACAGATTCCAGGTTGGAAGCCAGCTCCAGCAACTTAGACCCTGTTTCAAAATAAAAAATAAAATAAGGCTGGGGGTGTAGTTTTGGTAGAGTGCCCCTAGGTTCAATCTTCAGTATCATAAAAAAAATTTTTTTTAATTTAAAAGTCAATCTCAGGGAGCTGGGATTATACTCAATAGTAAAATACAGGCTTAGCATGACAGAGACCCTGAATTCAGTTCCCAGTACTGAAAAAGAAAACAAAAACAAAACAGGGTCTGGGAAAGGATTCATTTATTATTGTCAAATAAAAACATTTATTGTTTAATGTTGACATCTTTGTAGTTCTCAAATTGGGTTTATTACTTGGGCTTTCTACTTTTCCTAAGTAGATAAGCTATTCATTGAAGCAGTGTACTGTGATGATTTATCTTAGTGTGAAAGGAAATCAATATGGAGAAAACTGGAAGGTCATCCAGGAAGTCTTGATCTGTACTACATGTCTCCTGTACATTAGAAAGCAAGTGTCTGGGGAGAATGCCTGCTCTTGTGTTTCAGGAGCAGCATCTGTCATTTAGCATCGAGCAATTACCTACACTCACTATCAAGCCGGTCATAGGTTTATAGAAGCAGAACCATCATGATGGAAAAAAAAAAAAAAAGACAACAAAAACTTGGCAAAGAACAGTGAATAAAACTGTAGAGAAACCGACATGAAAGAAAAAAACCAATGAGACTACAAAGCGAAAGTGTCATACACTTTCCCTATGATAATACACTCCAATATGCTAGAGTGAATAAAATGGGAAATATTGCATTAGAGATGCTGCTCACCTTATGATGGGGTTATGTCAACACATAGTTGACAGGATCATAGTCAAAAGTCATTTAGTGCACTAACCTACCAAACACCAGGACATAGCCTCGCCTAATTTAAACACACTCAGAACATGTAGACTAGCCTTCTGTTGGGGAAAATCATCTAACACAAAGCCTATTTTGTGTGTGCGTGTGTGGTACTGGGGATTGAACTCAGTGGCTTTCTACCTTCGAGCTACACCCCTAGCCCATTTTTTTATTCTTTACTTTGAAACCGAGTCTCACTAAGTTGCGGAGTGCCTCACTAGTTAGCTGAGGCTGGCCGAGAACCTGGATCCTCCAGTCTCAGTCTCCTGAATGTTGGGATTACAAGCATGTGCCACCACACCCGACACACAAAGCCTATTTTTATAAGAAATTATTGAATATCTCATATAATTTGTTAAATGTGGTACTGAACATGAAAAACAGAATGGTTTTATGGGTACTCTTTTGCCCTATTATAATTGAGTTCATAAATTGAAACATTTTAAGCTGGGCGTGATGGCGCATGCTTATAATCTCAGTACTTGGGAGGCTGAGACAGGAGGATCGTAGGTTCACGGCCAGCCTCAGTTACGTAGCCCCTCCACAACTTAGTGAGACCTTGTTTCAAAATAAAGAATAAAAAGTAGTTCTGGGTGTATAGCTTGGAGGTAGAAGGCCCTAGAGTTCTATCCCCAGTACCACACACACAAAAAAAAAGTTGAAACATTTTAAGTTGGGAACCACCTGTGTTGTGAATTTGATTAATGGAATTTACAACATAACTTTAATCTACTTTTTCCATGGATATTCATACAAGAAGAGACAAACTTGATATCTGAAATCAGTGAGCTTATCTCACACATTAGTAGCTTGTCTAGGTAACATAGTATAATGTTCTTACGGGAGAAAATGGCACTAGTAAAGAAGATCTTTATCCAACCAGAAAACATCTAAATGGCCTTATCTTATGCATCCCTGTGGCACTTCGGGATACCTTAGAGGTGTGTTTGTGTCTTGACTTACATATGAGTGGATGATTACAAAGGATCCCGTCAAGAAACTTTTAAATTTTGGGGCATTCTTCAAGCAATTTCTAAATTTTGCCACAGTTTGTGTGATCCTGGAGTTTAAAAGTTATTGCTGATATTAATCTGTATTCCACATGAAATGTTTATTTCACAATTAAAAAAAAAAAAAACAGTGGGAAACATCCTTTGTGTCTATTTCTCTTATCAAAGTAATTCAAATTTCCAGGGACATTTATATATTATATAATGTATATAGCATATGATGTTCTACATATAATGTTTATATATTTTAAAAAGTCTCATTTAAATAAAGATATTCTCTTGCCTTGCTGTCAGAATAAACAATTTATCTATTTTCTGTTAACATTATGAAAATAATAAAAATTTATCTTGAATGGCTTAAGTGTGTTAGTCAGCTTTCCGTCATTATGACAAAATACCTGAGATAAATAACTTAAGGAGGAAAGGTTTACTTTGGCTCATGATTTGTGAGGTTTTAGTCTATAGTTGCTTGGCCCCATTGCTATGAGCCTGTAATAAGGCTGAATATCATGGTGAGGAGTATGTGGCCAAACAGAGTTACTCACCTCATGGTGGCTGGGAAGGGGAGAGAGAGGAGAAAAAGAGAAGGGGGGAAGGAGAGAGAGAGAGAGAAAGAGAGAGAGAGAGAGAGAGAGAGAGAGAGAGAGAGAGAGAGAGAGAGAGAGAGATACTTTGTGAGTTTGGAAGAGGACAGAAATAAGATTCACCTCTCAAGGGATGCCCCAGTGACCTGCGTCCTCCAACCCCGTCACACCTCCTAAAGCTTCCACCACCTCTCAGTAATGCCATAAGCCATAAGCCCATCCATGGACTGATCCACTGATGAAGCCAGAGCTTTCACACTCTGCTCACTTCCCAAGAGCCCCACCTCTGAGCACTGCTGCATTGGGGACCCAGCCCTCAACACATGGGCCTTTGGGGACATTCCAGATCCAAACTACAACACCAAGTGATGAAACGTAACACAGAGGTAATGTGCTTGATATTTCCATAATGCAGCCTGTTAATTAGCAGAGAACATTTCCAAATCTCAACTATGAAATTCAATTTTATAGATATTTAGAGTTGGCAGAGATTTCAGGGATTAACCCAGAAGCTGCAAAGTCCAGGATCAAATAATGTGATTGAATGAAACTGGACCAGTGGCAGATTAAACACAGATATATTCTTCATTCCTCCCTCCCACGAATGTCTGGGCTTGCTCTTGTCAAATCTTCCAATTTTTCAACTCAAGTGCAGGGTTTTATGTGGAATCTCCTGATTTTTTAATGTTTTAGGACTGTTCTGAAGAATTCAGCCACTGGGCAGTGTACTGGGTTACACTGGATTACATGTATTCAAATACTGAGCACTCCCTCTGGTCCTGGGAATAGAGCAATGAACAGGCCAACAAAACTTATCTTCCTGAAGCTTACATTCTCATCACCAGTTCTTGCTTGAGACACAATCCAGCCTCCCACCACTCACTAGTCCCCTCGGCTCTGTACCAGCAGGTGAGATTCCAAGACCTACCCGTGTACCTGCAGAGGAAGGCCACCTGCAGCCCCACAGTGCAGACAGTACACTACCAGCTGCTAATCCTTCAGAAAGGTCTATGGAGAGCCCAGGTTTGCCTCTCTCCACTTCCAGACTGAAAACTCCTTCAATGGTTTTTTGGGGTTTTGTTTTTATTGTTTGTTTTTGTAGTACTGGAGATTGAATCCAGGGGCATTCAACCTCTGATTCACATTCCAGCCTATTTTATGCTTTTTTTTTTTTGTACTGGGGATTGAACTCAGGGGTATTCTACCTCCAAGCTACTCCCCCAGTCTGTTTTTTTATTCTTTATTTTGAAACAGGGTCTAAGTAGTGGAGGGTCTCACTAAGTAGCTGAAGCTGGCCATGAACCTGTGATTCTCCTGTCTCAGCCTCTCAAGTACTGGGATTACAAGTGTGCATCACCATGCCTAGCTTTATTTTTTAAAGAGGGTCTTACTAAATTACAAGCATGCTGGCCTTGAACTGCAGTCCTGTCTCAGCCTCTCGAGTACTGGGATTACAGGTGTGCGCCACTATGCCCAGTTGTTCTTGTTTTTTATCATCTCTGAATCCCCAGAGTTCTTGCGGATATAAGCACTTTGCAAACCTTTATCAGCTTAAGCCTGTAATTTCCTTGTGACTACAAAATATAATTCTTATTCCCCTTTCATGTAACAGCTTTTGAATAATAGAAAGTATGTTTTTCTCTTAAAATTCTGCTACAGGGACCCAGTTTTCCAACTATGGTAGTGGGTGTCCAGCCCTGTCATAGCCTGATCTCGGGGGATCCTTTCATCTGTGCTGTCCTCACACGCGACTCCAGAAACAGAGTGACTAGTACAGAGGAAAGCAGGATTATTGTTCTTTTTGTTTCAGGCACTGAAACTATTAGCAAGTGCTTTAAATCCAAGCTCCAAGCTTTTAATCCCTTACTGGCTACCTGACCTTAGGTTATTATTTCTCTGCTCTGGGTCTCAGTTTGTTTTTTTCTCATAGTACTGGGGATTGAACTCAGGGGCATTCTACCTCCAAGCTACACCCCCAGCCCTATTTTATTCTTAATTTTGAAACAGGGTCTCACTAAGTTACTAAGGGCCTAAGTAACTGAGGCTGGCCATAAACCCAGATCCTCTGGTCTCAGCCTCCCAAGTACTGAGATTACAAGCATGCGCCACCACACCCGGCTAGTAACAGTTACTTTTGATGGCCTTTGTAGTACATTGTAATGGCCCCAATTCTTTTCCTCTCCCTATATCTGGGCAATTTGTAATTTCAAATTTCCTTTCCAGTGTGAACAAGGAATGCTTACCTGTCGTCTTGATCTTGGGCTTGTCAATATGACTTCCTTTAGGTAAAATGTGACGCTGAAATTAAGGTGAACCAGTTCCAAATGTAGGCCTAAAGTGGCCTTGTTTTCATTTCCTTCTCCATGATGAAGGTAAAAAAAACCATGATAAATATCAGATACAGGCTACAGCCTGCAGACTGATCCATTAGCTTAGCTCCTTACTCTATCATTCATAGCAGTTTTGCTTTTCCTTTTTTTTTTTTTTTTAGGCACTGGGGATATCAAAACAAAAAAACTAACAAGCCGGGTGTGGTGGCATATGCTTGTAATCCTAGTACTTGGGAGGCTGAGACTGGAGGATCCAGGTTCACGGCCAGCCTCAGCTACTTAGTGAGGCCCGCCGCAACTTAGTGAGACCCTGTTTCAAATAAAGAATAAAAAAATCGGGCTAGGGGTGTAGCTCAGAGGTAAAATGCCCTGGGTTCAGCCCCTACTACCACAAAAACAAACAAACAAAACGAGTGACATTCATTTTGGGATCCAACTTCAGATGGGTACTGGAAAATACTGAGACTTACTGAAAACTTAACAGTCTCAAGGAGGATATTAGGGGGCTGTCAATGCAGATTAAAGGAAAAATGGTATTGGAAGCTGGAAGAAAGAGACCCTTTGTGTGTTTGTGTTTGTGTATGTAGTATTGGAGATTGGACCTAGGGGCATTCTGTCATTGAGCTACACCCCCAGCTGTTCTTTTATTTTTTTTTTTTATTTATTTTGCGGTACTGGGGATGGAACCCGGAGGCATTCTACCTCTGGGCTACAGCCCCAACCCTGTTTTTTATTCTTTATTTTGAAACACGGTATCACTAAGTTGTGGAGGGCCTCACCAAGCAGCTGAGGCTGGCCGCGAACCCAGATCCTCCAGTCTCAGCCTCCCAAATGCTGGGATTACAAGCGTGCACCACCACACCCTGCTTCTTTTATTCTTATTTTGAAACAGGATTTTGCTAAGTTACCATGTGCTGGCTTCAAACCTGTGATCCACCTGTCTCAGCCTCCCAAGTTCTAGCATTGTAAGTGTGCACCACTGCACCCAGCTAGAAAGAGCAGGTAGCTCTTTTGAAGTAGTTTAACAAAACTGTGGTATCATGGAAAAATAGAAAATGCACCTAATAAATTTGATGATGTAGGTAAAATTTCTGAGCAGCATTGAACCAGGTGTCACCTGACCTTTTCTGTGGGGTGGGAGGCAGAGAGGGACTGGGAATTGAACCCAGGGGCATTCTACCTCTGAGCTACACCCCTAGCACTATTTTATTTTCATTTTGGAAGAAGGTTTAAGTTACTGACAGTCTAAATTGCTGAGGCTGGCTGTGAACCTGTGATCTTACTGTCTCAGTTTCCCAAGGACTGGTATTACAAGTGTGCACCACCACACCCATATGCCACCTGGCTTTTTCAAGCTGTCTAAAATAGAGGAGAGATACAATATAAAGAACAAATTATTTAGTTTCCAACTGGAATTTAGAAGAAACACAAAGTCTCAATCCAGCCAACTAAATGTTCTCATATTCAGAGATGCCTTTCAGACAATGACTAAAACCAAAGTGGAGCAATATGATTCTTTGTTCAAGATCTTTGAAAGATGATAGATGCTCTTAAGACATTTCAAACATACAAATGTCCCTCTATATGTCTCAAAGGCATGCCTTGAGACCACCAAGACTTCTTAGTATATTCAGGATGTTGCTCATCAGCCTCACAAGGAGCCCAACACAGAAAAAGGATTATTTCCGATAGATGTATTGGTGGCTTCTATGTAATATAAATTGAGACATAAGTTCACAGGTTTAAAAAAAGCACATCAGTTTGGGACTGGATGGTTTGAGGCCTTTGGATTCTTACTTTTGTGTGTGTGTGTGGTACTGGAGATGGAACCCAAGGGCATTTTACCTCCAAGCTACACCCCTGGCCATAATTTTTTATTTTTTGTTTTGAAACAGGGTCTCACTAAGTTGCAGACGGCCTCACCAAGCAGCTGAGGCTGGCCACAAACCCGGATCCTCTAGTTTCAGCCTCCCACATACTGGGATTACAAGTGAGCGTCACCACACCTGGCTGGGATTCTTACATTTTTGTGAGCAAGGAATAAGCTGAGGACACTACACAGCTGAAAACATGAGCTACCTTAATGGGAAAAGAAGATTCAGAGGGTAGGGTCAAGAGCCCGGGAAAATAAGCACCTGGGAGCACATCTAAGCCCTGGTCAAAGAATGCGACGAAGTTGGCTGCAGTTCACACCTGCTATGAACAAGTGCCTGCTATGACTTTCACCTCCCTCCTTTTCATTGACAGTGTCTAAAATAGTGACATTATGCCTAATCGTTTTCTGTATTTGAGGCAAACAAAGCAAAAAAATTCTCAAGTTCACAGGTTTTCAGACTGAGAGGATAGAACTCAAGCTTCACCCAAGCAGCCTCTTCCATACCAGACCTGCTCAGATCAGCTCCTGGACTTTGGGCTGTTATAACAGAATATGAAATGGAGATCCTGGGAAAAGTCATGAGTTCACTTTGCACATGAGAGAGATGAATTAGAGAGGCCTAAAAAGATGACTGCAACATCTACCCTGAAGATTCATTTTAAAATAGCTAGGTGGGGAGTCTACATCCCCACTCCCCACCTTTTGAAAGGCAGCTTATGGTGAAATGATGCCATGACTTCGGAGGCCAGGTGACACGGAGGGCAACACAGCTTTAGAAATGCTTTCTGGACCAACTCACAATGCACTGAGTGCACTGAGCTGCAGGAAAGCCCAAAGTAATCCAGTCATGGCAAAACCCAGAAATTTATATTTTTATTTTTTAATTTTTTTTATTTTTTTAATTTTTTATTGTAGTAATTCGTGCAAAACCCAGAAATTAAATGCAGACACATGCTGGCCAGGCTCCAGCTGTTCTGGCAGTCCACTGTTTCAGCTCCATCCAGTACCTGACTACAAATCTGAGACCCAAACTCAAGCAGTCAGCAGAATCCTCCCTTAATTCCTGACTCAAAGAAACCTCTAATGAATGACTGCTGTTTAAAAGCCACTAAGTTTTTTTTTGTTTTTTGTTTTTTTTTTTTCAGTACTGGGGATTGAACCCGGGGGTGTTCTACCTTCGAGCTATACCCCCAGCCCTATTTTTTATTCTTTTTTATTTTGAAACAGGGTCTCACTAAGTTGCAGAGTGCCTCACTAGGTAGCTGAGGCTGGCTGCGAACCCGGATCCTCCGGTCTCAGCCTCTCAAATGCTCGGATTACAAGTGTGTGCCACCACGCCCGGCAAAAGCCACTAAGTTTTGGGATGATTTGCAGCAAGTTAGTTGACACTTATTAAGTGGGCATGACACAATTTTAATTCACCTGAGAGCCGAGCATGGTGGCGCATGCTTGTAATCCCAGCATTTGGGAGGCTGAGACCGGAGGATCCGGGTTTGAGGCCAGCCTCAGCTACTTAGTGAGGCACTCCGCAACTTAGTGAGACCCTGTTTCAAAATAAAGAATTAAAAAAATAATAATAATAATAGGGCTGGGATATAGCTCGGAGGTAGAATGCCCCCGAGTTCAAGCCCCAGTACTGAAAAAAAAATTCACCTGAACTAGAAAACAAACATTAGGACAGTAATGAAATTATGCCAAATTTTTATTCCTCCTGAATTTGCAAATTTTAAAACATAATCTCTATAGTCTGGATCTTAAATGTCACCAACAGGCCTTGTGTGTTAAATGCTTGGTCCCTGCAGAGGTGTTATTGGGAGGTGGTGGAACCCTTGAGAAGCAGGGCCTTGTGAGAAGTCCTAAATTAACTGGAAGTGTGCTCTTGAGAGGGTGGTGGGACAAGGGCCTCTGCTCTTTTTGCTCCCTTGCTTCCTGATGTGAACAGTTTCACTCTGCTACAAGCGTCCGCCATCATGTGCTGCCTCATCACAGGCCCAACTGATCATGCACTGGAACCTCCAAAACTGAGCCAAAACAAACTTGTCCTCTTTCTAAGTTGATTATCTCAGTTATTTCTTTTCGTAATGGAAAGTTAACACAACCACATGTTTCTTTTTCTTTTTTTTTTTTTTTTTTTTTGTGGTACTGGGGATTGAACTCAGGGGCATTCTACCTCTGGGCTATACCCCCAGCCCTATTTTTTTATTCTTTATTTTGAAACAGGGTCTCACTAAGCTGCAGAGTACCTCACTAGGCAGCTGAGGCTGGCCTCGAACCCAGATCCTCCGGTCTCAGCCTCCTAAATGCTGGGATTACAAGCATGCGCCACCACGCCTGGCTAACCACGTGTTTCTTAAAAGCACTTGGCTATTTACTTTATATATTGGTTTATCTATACGAATTACATTCATATTAAATATTCATAGATGATTTTATTTTCTAGCCCAACAAAACCACATATAATTGTAATTAAAAATAAATTTAAAAACTGCAAATAAAACCATAAAAATAAATGGAGTAGTTGCATGTTTCTTTATATTTTATTTTACCACAAACATTAATACAGCAAATTCTAGAGAAAGGCTTTTTAATAATTTGATGATGTAAAGCTGAACACTTAAAACTATGCCCGCTCCCACCCACCCCAATTCAACATGCACTTATCATTTATCTTCATATACACTGATTCTTGAGCATCAGTCTCTTTGCCCTGTAACTTAAAAAAAAATTCGCAAACTGTACACAATCCTGGTATAATACCATCATTCATAGAGGTCTCCAAGGTGATTACATTTAGACAATATTAACACTAAAATCCATGTCTTTTAAAACATCGTAAATCAAATCACAAAAACCCAGGATATAGTTTTAAATACGTTTATGAAGATTGCTGTTGAGCTCAAAAGCATGCAGGTGTTCATGATCACCTAGATGAAGCTGGATATTGAAATTCCTTCAGTAGGTCCAATGATGAAATTTTTCACTCATCCCAAGTATCTCCATATTTGTTTACTTTGACTAGGAAAAAAGCACAAATAATTGATGATTCCAAACAATAATGCATAAAAGATACTACCTTAAGTTGGTTGTTATTATGATGAAAAGTTATGTTTCTCATTTGAATGAAAGCACATGACAGCGAGCTTATAAAAGGGGCTGGCTAAACTCTGGTGAATGAGGGGGCTGTTCATAACTACAAATACACTGTTATCAAGAACTTTACAAAAATACTTGATCCTCCTAACAACCTTATAAACATAATCCCTATTTTAAGAGAAAGCAGGTTAGTAACTTGCCCAAGGTATACGCCTTAACAAATAGAAGTGAGATTTTGAAACAGGTCTGTTTAGGTCCAAAACCTTACCATGCTACCTTAGTGTGATCTAATATAGTATTTACAAAAGAAAGCCACCAGGAAATAAAAATAATAATAAATTTGGATTTTGTTTTCCACAAAAAAATGCAATAGAAATGGTCATGTCTTCAGGTTGAGGTGACTATAATCTTCTCTCCCATGAGCTATCATACTACAAGGAAATGGTTTCCAGGATTCCTGCATTTTATATGAAATTAAAATTTGAAACATGCTCCTGTCTTGTCCTTTCTACTTTTTTGGATTCTTTTCTACATAGCTTCCATCTGTGATTTACTGCTCTTCAGAAAACCCAAGCACTCAAACAAGGTAAAGAAGCAATTATCATATTGTGGACCCTTCAGCGAATCTATGTAGTCAAAATTATTTCATTATTATACTAAGATATTATATTTCCCTTTCCTTTACATTTTACCTTTTCTCTTTGTTCTCATTCACTCATGAGTATATACCAGCTTTCTAGAAGATACAAGTATTTACTGCTCTAAGAGCTTAAAGAATATTTGTGTTTTTTAATTTCTCAGTCGTAATTTGTGTGTGTGTGTGTATTTTATTAGGGATTGAACCCAGGGGCATTCTATCTCTAAACTACATGCCAAGCCCCCTCCCTCTTTTTTACTCTTTATTTAAAAACAGGGTCTCACTAAGTTGCAGAGGGCCTCACTAAGTAGCTGAGGCTGACCACGAACCTGCGATCCTCCAGTCTCAGTCTCCCAAATACTGGGATTACAAATGTCTGCCACCATGCCCAGCTCTCAGTCTTAATTCTAATTAGCTACATATCAGTAAAAATAATCTACATAACTGAAGATCAGTGACATTTTCAGACCCTGTGAATTTAGACTGTACTAATGTCAAATATTCTACTTAGATTCAAGAACATTCTAGAAAAAATCACCGAAACTAAAGAGGTTTCACAACAGGTCTTTTCTTCATATAAAAGACAGTAAAATGTCTTCTTTATAGAGGAAAAAAGCTCATAGTTTTACATTATTGCAACTTGTAACAGAACTTCAAGATTTTTCAGTTAAAACCAAAATGTCAAAAGCCAGCAAAGGCTAAAAGTCTACCATATTTTCTTTTCTTAACCTCTATTACTACAGAAGGCCCAAACAACATACTCTATTACTTGTCCATATAGATGAATGGATAAAAATGTAGTATGTATACACAATGGAATTTTACTCAGCCACAGAGAACAAGATTATGCATTTGCAGCAAAATGGATGGAACTAGAGAATATTATGCTAAGTAAAGTCAAGGGTCATATGTTTTCTCTCCTATGTGGAAGCTAAAGAAAGTAGGAAACAAAAGTGACTCCGGTCAAATGAAGAGATAAACCAACAGAACAGAGGAAGGGGTTTGGGGGAGGGATGTAGGGAGGAGAAAAACAAGGATTGAGGAGGGGAGCGGTTCAAATAAGGTTCTGTTGCTGGGCATGGTGGTGCATATCTGTAATACTAGTACTTGGAAGAGGAGGATCACAGGTTTGAGGCCAGCCTCAGGAAGTAGTGAGACTCTCATCAACCTAGCAAAACTCTGTTTCAAAATAAAAACAAAATACGGCTGGGTGCGTAGCTGGGAGGTAGATGCATCTGAGTTCAATCCCCAGCAAAACACACACACACACACACACACACACACACACACACACACACACACAAAATAATGATAATAATAATAATAATAATAATAATAATAAAACCAAATAAGGTTATGTCTATACATGAAGATATCACTACCAATCTCAGTAACATGTATGGGGAAGGAGGAAGAGGAAGCAGGGCGGGATATGGAGGGAAATACATCAAGTGATATGTGCATGCATGTTTGTATCACTTTGAATCTCACTATGATTTATAATTACAATGCATCAATAAAAGTATAAAATATATATATCCCATTACTGATATATGAGTGCAAGTTTCTAGACTATGCAGGTATATAGAAGATGACAAAAATGAGACTACTGCTACTTCCTGCCCTCATGGAGCTTACAGTCTAAGCCTCAAATTAATTAGCAGAACAAAGTACCAATAATTCTTGACATTCTAGAATAATGGTTACTGGATGCGTAATGTTTATGCTAAGTGGGTTTTTTTGTTTTGTTTTGTGTTTTTTTGGGGGGGGGTACTGGGGATTGAACTCAGGGACATTTTACCTCCGAGCTACACCCCCAGCCCTGTTTTTTTTCCTTTTAATTCTTTATTTTGAAACAGGGTCTCACTGAGTTGCAGAGTCCCTCACTAGGCAGCTGAGGCTGGCCGCAAACCCGGATCCTCCAGTCTCAGCCTCCCAAATGCTGGGATTACAAGCGTGCGCCACCACACCTGGCTGCTAAGTGTTTTTTAATGACAAACATCATCAAGCATTAGAGGTTACAAATCTACTAAAGTTAAACCTATTAAAGTTTTTTTTTTTTTTTTTGGCAGCGTTGGGGATGGCACCCAGAAATGCCAGGCAAACACTCCACCATTGAACTACACTTCCAGCACCCTCCCTTGATTTTTAAAGTAGTGAACAGAAAACCATAAAACAATGACACATCCTCTGAGAACCCTTAAGAGAGAAATCATAAAATTCTATTCTGAAATGTGGTGAACCTATTCAAAATGCTCTCTTCTTTTAGAGGTAAACTTCTGTGTCAGAAAATTTACTTTGGGCAAAGTATGGCTGTTCCAAAATGACTTAAAGAGAAATCACGACTTGAAAACTTACTATATATTAAAAAGAACTGTTATGGTAGACAGGCATGGTGGTGCACACTTGTAATCCCAGCATTTGGGAGGCTGAGACCAGAGGATCCAGGTTCGTGGCCAGCCTCAACTACCTAGTGAGGCACTCCGCAACTTAGTGAGACCCTATTTCAAAATGAAGAATAAAAAATAAGGCTTGGGGTATAGCTCAGAGGTAGAATGCTCCTGAGTTCAATCCCCAGTACCACACACACACACAAAAAAAACAACTGTTAAACATACAAGAAAAGCAGTATCATTACTCAATCATGTATCCATGGTCTGCTAAAAAGTGGCATCGCAGCCAATTATCAACCTCAGATCACCAAATCTGGTTATGCCAGAAATGTGCCATTATGAAAAGTTATCAATTCCTTAAGGTGACTTCTTGTAATAAGGGAAAAACAAACCATTAAATGGGTATATAATTTCTACACTGTATTGCAAAACTAGTTTTACTATTTAAAGTCTTATTGTTTGTACTTATTTCCTAACACAAAAAGAATGGCTTTTGAAGAACTGGTAATTGAAATAACTACTCTTTTTAAAATGTTAATTTTTAGTGAACTACTTGAAAAATTAAATCACATATTAATATAATGTTTTAAACTAATAATTCAGTCTCCAATCCTAAAGAGTTACATGATTCACACTGAACTATCATACCTTCTTTTTTTGGCACTCTTTCCTGCATAGGCCTGACTGAGGGGTCAGTCTTTTGTGTTAAAGTTACTTCATATGACTCTCTGTTCTTATTCCTTAATTCCTCATATGTAATATTTTTTCTTTTGGGACTTTCTTCAAAGTTGGGATCAGGTCCTAAAACAACAAACAGTTAATAAATGATGATAAAAAGGTTTTGGATTAATCCAAAGTGACTAAACTTTACAAATGTTTTTAACCTACAATCAAAATAGAATAAATTGAAATAAAGGTTCAAATTATTACAAACATTCCAAAAGTACTACACTTTTCCCAAGGTAATTACAAAACTAAAATCTACTCCTCCTGAGAGTTTGACAGTTTTAAGCTTTTATTTCTAAAATTTAGAATATTAACATTTTTTCTTTTTCTTTTCTTTTTTTTTTTGGTACCAAGGATTGAACTCAGGAGTGTTGTACCTCTGAACTTTGCTCCTAACCCCTATTTAAAATTTTTATATTGAAACGGGGTCATACTAGGTTGTCAAGTCTTGCCGCATTGCTGAGGCTGATCTCAAATCTGTGATCCTCCTGTATCAGCTTCCCAAGTACTGGGATTACAGGTACACCACTATGCCTGGCTCAATATCAATATTTTAAAAAACCAAAACGCTACAGTTCTAAATTGCAAAGTTATTCATAGTGTGTGGAATTAAAGAAAAGTATTCTACTGGTGACAGCTAAACAAAACTTTACACAGTGTAGACTCTATGAATATTTCCATTTAATGTTCCAATAACCACAAACTACTATGTACAAATAATCCATTACTTGAAATTAATTTACCATTTTTATGGTATTTAAACAAAAATACTTGAAAATAATTACTGAAAAGTATAAACATAGTCTTTAACCACAGTAAGCATCATTTTCATTTTGGTCTAACAGATACAATACTAAGGTAGAAGAAAGTACAAACTAGTCAGCCTGGGAACTTGCATTTATTCTTTATCTTTCCTAAAGAGACTCAAAGTATAAACAATACATATTATCAAAGGGTCAAATACTAATTAAAAAATAGTAAAGTGTTATACTTTAATATGGATTGACAAGATCAAATATTGAACACAGTTTTTATAAAATGTATAAATAGCAAAAAAGGTCATATATTAAATAATTTTAAAGGAAATAACTGACGTTAACCTAATATTCAGTGAACAAGTACTTACGAAGTCTTACAAACCACACCCAAAGTAGTATTTTTCAGTGAGACATACATATTTTGCTTTAATAATATGCTAATTAAAATAATTTTAATTTCAATTTTCATAAATGGTTCTTATTTGGAAATCAATGATAAGGTCCAAATGAATCATCAGAATTTTCCAAACAACATAACTATAAATAACTTTTTCAACCTAATTTTTGTGTGTGTGTGTGGTACTGGGGATGGAACCCAGGGGCATTCTACCTCCAAGCTACACCGATTTTATTCTTTTATTTTGAAATAGAGTCTCACTAAATTGCAAAAGGACTCACTAAGTTGCTGAGGCTGGCCACAACCTGCGATCCTCCTGTCTCAACCTCCCAAGTACTGGGATTACAAGCATGCACCACCACACCCAGCTCAACCTAATCTTTTATTTTGGAAATGTATACTGTACTGATACAAAGCAAACAGATGTAATTTCTTCTAGTTAGTTCTAATATACTACTGATTAAAAAACTCAATTTTTCTGGATTAAGAAATGTAAAGAAAAATATTATCTTATATTGGGTTTAACACACTTTGCATTTTATTAGTAATAATTACTGAACTCATTTCTTTTCACCATATTTTTTAAATTCTAAAGGAAATAATGTATATTTAAAAAAATACATTTATCCCCACTCTGATGACAATCAGTGGATGTCCTTGGGCAAATCACTAAGCTTCTTTGAATCTTAGTTTCCCCAGTTGTGAAATACTGTAATTTGACTAGATGATCTCTATAGAGTTCCTTCCAGGTCTAATATTTTTTCTTATCCAAAAGGAAAATGTTTGTTTTGAAATGCTGCGACAAGTGAATACATAAATCAGATAGAAGGAAAAATTTTCTCCATTTATAAAGCCAAATGGAAATATCTTATATTGTATAAAGAAGATTTACTGATTTGGCAAGGTAATAAAGAGCTGGAAGGAACAGAAAAATGCAAAACAACACTGCTTTAAATGTAACCGTAATGACCTGTGGTAAGTCTCCTAAGAGCTATGATGGAGTGCTTTCTACTTTGAAATTCCTGGTAAAAGGAAGCAAAACTAGAGGAGATAAACAGGACTTAAATAAAAGGAGAAGGTACTCTGGAGTAAGGTGGGACCGCATCTGGGGCGAAGCAAGGGAAGCCACTGCAGGTCCATATGGAGAACAGTGACAAAGTGGCAAGTTGGGTTTAGAAAAGGGGTAAAGAAAGCAGTGGACAGATGGATAGCTGCTGTGGAAGGCATAAAATAGTATTAAATTATGGGTCTTGCTGTCATCTGTAGGTAAATACCAAAGGAATTTTTTGTTTGCTTGATTTTACATGGAAAACATGGAATTTTCTAAGGTAAATGGTAGGAAAAATGAAAGTCATTACAAGGGAAGAATTCGTGCATGTATAGAATACAGGAAAATGGATTTGAACTTGACACTGGAAAAATGAGACACAGAGAGGGATAGGCAGCTGCCTTTAGAGATAAAATGATGACTTCACCCACTTGCTTCAAATCTGCTCACCCCCTTTCATGTTCTAATTTGATGTCTTTCCTTTCAACCATTCAGAAGAGGGAGAGGGGAGAACTTGAGGATTAAGAGACTTAACAACTTTCATCCAACCTTGAGTCTCTTTAATCCTTCCATTCTCTCCTATTTCTTCTTTTCTGCAAGGTTACTAATCACTCCCTAGCCCTGACTTTCACTCAGCTGTCCAACAAAACTTTATGCAGTGAGAATGTTCCACACTGGCACTATCCAACAAGATACCCAACAACAGTCTGACCACTAAGCAAATGAAATGCTACTAAAGCAACCAAGAAATTGAATTTTACATTTAATTTTAATTAATTTAACATAACCACATATGGCTAGTGGATACTTTACATTCTGACCTTCCTGGATCCCTTTCTGCATCTTCTCAAAGCCTCCTTGACCCATAATCAATTTCTTTCCACGGTACCTCCTCCCACCTATTAACCTTTATAAAGATTTAAATCTCTCTCATCTTAAACAAAAACTCCCAAACCTTAATTCTATCTTTAGTCCTATTTGTTCACCATAGTTACTGGCTTACCGAATTCACTTCAAAGCAAGTGTTTTCTAAGTTCTACAATCCTTTATCCAAACCTTTAGGATTAGATATATTTCATAATTCATACATAGTTTCTCAGGTTTCAAAAAAACATTACAATATATATCCAATATCACTTAATATTCATCCATTCAGAGGTTTAGGGCAGGAACGAATAGGAAACAAACACCTTAATGGCTCTACAACAAAATACAGGAAAAAAATTTTAAGTAAATGTTTAGTATAACATGTCAATTTAGGTCAAGGTTTGCTGATAAGTAAGTTTAGGTCAGATTTTTCATTTTTATTTTTTCTCTGCTAGGATCAAATCCAAGGCCTCACACATGCCAGGCAAGTGCTCTACCGCTAAGCTGTATAGCCCTAGGCCTCAAGTCAGATTCTGTTATTTTGTTTTTTAATCTTTTGGATCTCAAAGCTTTTTGGATTTTAGGTAAGAAATTACAGAACTTTACACTTCCTGTTTCTACCCCACCTTCCACTGTGGACTAGACTGAAATAAAGAAGGAAACTAACATTTGTTGACAGTCTATTATTTGCTAGGCATTGTCATCTATTTCTAAATTTAGAAGAGAAGTATTATCATCTCTGTTCAAGAGATCAAGAAACTGAAGGGATTACAAATCAATTACTTTCTGTGACTGTAGTTACAAGATCACGTAATTAGCAATCAATTTTTATTTAAATCTGGGCCTTAATCCAAAGTTGATGCTTCACTTACATGTGAAATTTTCTTATATTTATACAAACTTCACAATCCATTTTTCACATCAATTTTCTCACTTGACAATAGTTCTATAAAGTAGATACTATTTTTCTTATATTATAGATGAAGAATCTGAAAGTCTCTAAGATCAGTCCATCAAATATAAGCTTTATCTTCTTGAGGTACCTACTTCCTGAGTCACAATTTATCAGTTCACTATTTCACTAATCTTGTAAGAGTATTTTCAATTACTGGGACTTATTAGTAATTTGTCCTTATATTTATGTGTCTCCTAATAGACTGAGAGTTTCTCAAGGACAAGAACCAAGTCTTATTCATCTTTCCTTCTTTCATACTCAGCAAGAATACCTGATACCTATTGGTCCTCAAGGAATGATGAAGAAACAAATGAACAAAAGGAACAAGCATGCTGATTAGGCTGATGGATGAGTTTAAGTTGATGGCTGATGGTAGAACATACAGGTGATATCCAGTAGAAAAGGTCATCAAATAAAGTTTATACATACGTTGGACCATAAAATGCTGATATTCATTTCAAGAGAAGTTTCTACCTTGGACAATATGATCAGTAATACCAGTGGGAGTGGATTCATTCATAGAAGAACTGAATGGCATTGGTTCATAACGAGGACGTATTTCAATGTTCTCTGCAGCTGGAGGTGTCACAAGAGAGGACTGATCACTCGTATTTGAGTCGTATTTTGACTTCTGAGAATAATGTCTGTAAAAGAATATTATATTGTATAAGAAAAACAAGTCATCGCCTATGCCTTGTTGAAAGAAGTGTTAAGATTTGAAAATGAGCTATCAAATTTCTAAAAAACTCATGATTCTTAAAATATTTATTTATAAGCAGTAAAATAAAGTCTGTTTCTACCACAAAAAGCACTAAAAAAAGATGTCCTGTTGGGAGTGGTAGCACATGCCTATACTCCTAGTTTGGGAAGCTGAGACAGGAAAATCTCATTCAAGCAATGTAGCGAGATTCTCAGCAATCTAGTAAGATCCTGTTTCAAAACAAAAAATAAAAAAGGCAGTGGCTGTAGCTTGGAGGTAGAATGCCCCTGGATCCAATCCCAGTACCACACAAACACAAAAAAGTCCTGACCCACTTGTATTTAAATTTCACAGGAAAATAGAAATCATGTATCTAATTTTCTAAATATTAGGCTTTAAAGATAATTTTAATGTGTTTAAAGTTCTTGAAAAGTACTTCAGATCAAATGTAATCTCAGTAAACATGCTGATTTCCCATATTAATTGGGAAGTTACAGTTATGAGTTCATACAAATACTAATTTGCTAAAGCAGATATAGGTAATATTATCTTGCATGAGGTTTACATTGCTTACTAGTTATAACACGAGAATTTACCTTCCAATCTACTCAATTACTTTACTATTTGTTTACTTTCCTTTGTAGACAAATTAATTTACTCATAATACACAATAAAAAAAAAAAAAACCTAAACCATAGTCTGAAGAAAACCAGCAACAAGTTACCATATATCACTTTACTGGACTTAGAATTTTGAAAAAAAATTTTTTTTGGTAGGGATGGAACCCAGGAACTACAAGCTACACCCACAGTCCTTTTTACTTTTTTATTTTGAAACAGTCTTGCTAAGTTGCTGAAGCTGGCCTCAAAACCTGAAATTCTTCTGTGTCACCCTACCAAGTACTGGGATTACAGGAGTGTACCACCACATGTGGTTTAGAATTTTGAAATTTTTAACATGTGAGTATTTAAAAAGTGCTTATTTCTAATAACAAGTAATAGGACCAAGGGATGTGGCTCAGTGGTAGAGCACATGCCTAATATGAGCGAACTCCTAGGTTCAATTCCCAGCACTACAAAAAAAAAAAAAAAAGAAGTGAGCATTTTTAGCCAACTATGGTACGTGTAATCCCAGTACTTGGGAGGCTGAGACAGGAGGAAAATAGGTCAAGGACAGCCTCAGCAAGAAGTGAGATTCTCATCAACCTAGCAAGACCGTTTCAAAATAAAAATAAAATAGGGCTGGGGGTGTACCCACCCCCCCCCACACACACACATAGGACCACATTACGGAAAGTTTGGAATAAGGGGGAAAAGAAAAACCATTTATCACAATCATTATCTACTTCCAGTATGTACTTTTGTGACATACATACATATATGTATATGCATATATGCAAGTATTCACTTTTCTTTTTCTTTGTGTTTCATACTGGGGATTGAACCCAGGGGCAATCTATCCTCAGCCCTATTTTATTTTTTATTTTGGAATAAGGTCTCGCTAAGTAGCTGAGGACTTGACTATGTTGCTTTAAAGAGAGAATTTTAAGTCAGGAATGTTGAGCAGGCCTGTAATCCTAAGCTACGCAGGAGGCTGAGGCAGGAAGATCTTAGTCTGGGCCACTTAGCCAGACTCTGTCTTAGAAACAAGCCAGGCATGGAGATACAAGCCTGCCTGTAATCCTAGTACTTGGGAAGCTGAGATGGGAGGATCACAGGTTCAAAGCCAGCCTAAGCAACTTAGTAAGGCCTTCAGCAACTTAGTGAGACCCTATTTCAAAAAATAAAATAGAGCTAGGGGTATAGCTCGGAGGTAGAATACCCCTAGATTCAAT
Organism: Graphiurus murinus; assembly: GCA_004027655.1. Taxonomy (NCBI): domain Eukaryota; kingdom Metazoa; phylum Chordata; class Mammalia; order Rodentia; family Gliridae; genus Graphiurus; species Graphiurus murinus. The sequence goes on from PVLC010015691.1 coordinate 34,052, forward strand.
CCCCAATACTACAAAAAATAAAGAATAAAACAAAAACAAAAAGGCTAGGGATATAGCTCAGAGGCAGAGAATTTACCTAGCATTCAGAAGCCAGGGTTACAACCCCACAAAAACAAAAAAGAAGAGGCAATTTTATGTATATATAATTTTATACTCTACATTTTCAATTTATTAAAAACATTTGAGCATGATGTGCTTCATAGACTTGATAGTTTTAAGTACCTTCACAATGTGCATTCATAGATACAACTTAATCATTTTTCTTCACAGGAAACTAAGACAATTCCATTTTTTCTCCATTTAAAGTTAAGCTGTAAACAACTTGGTATCTACAGTTTTTGTTTTTCATCTTGGCCTGATGTGTAGAACTTAGTAAAAGAACTCAAAGGATTCCAAATATTATGAATCCCAACATAAGCTACCTAAACACTTTTGCCAATTTACACCACAAATTGATTTATGTACCAGTTCACTTTGGAAATTAATCACTACGATACCCAGTATGAAGCTACATTATAAAAACAAACATCAATGTGCTGTATCTTAGAAAATTAAGTAGACAAACATTTTCTGCTCAGTTTATTTTCCGTGTGTGTGTGTGTGTGTGTGTGTGTGTGTGTGTGTGTGTGTCTTTTACTGGGAATTGAACGCAGAGTCATTCTACCTTCAGTCTACATCCCTAGCCCGATTTTATTTCTTCCAAATACATGGATTACAGGCGTGCACCACAATGCTCGACTATTTTCCTACTTTTTTAAAGTAACAGAAGCAACAAAAAGAAAAGCTGAAATCTGTTAAGAGATGAGATCTACAAAATATGAGAATTAAAAAGGAAAATCCAAAATAGAGTAAACCAGAGTTCTCTGCCAAATTGAATCAAGATAAAATCCTTCATTCTGGGACATGTAGTCCCAGTAGGATGAAACCCTATGGTAGCAACATCTTGCTCCACTTTTTTAAAGCAAATTACTTTTAGCCTATAGCAAATGGCAAGTTCCTAGTGGCCCTTCAGTTAGGCAATGTTTCATGCACTGAATTATGACAATATCTAAGTTCCTTTTTTTTAATTATTAAAAACCTCAAGATCCAAATCTTGCCTACCCGTGTCGTAAAGGTCGCCGTGCTTGTCCTGATCGCAAAGCTTCTCCAAGAGGGGAATTTTCCAGATTCTTGAACTTCTCTTGGCAAGTTTTCACGTAAGAAAGCTTCCCAGCAAAGTATCCCATGATACAGGCAACTTATTTGTAAAATCAAACAAAAAATATGATTGAACAGGCCTTTTTATGCATGAAAAAAAATCTTTTTAAAAATAATATTTTTCTTTTTGTGTGTATGGAACTAGGGATTGAACCCAAACATTCTACCTCCAAGCTACACCCCCAGCCCCATTTTTTATTCTTTATTTTGAAATAGGTCTAAGTTGCAGAGGGCCTCACTAAGTAGCTGAGGCTGGCCACGAACCTGCAATCCTTCTGTCACATCCTCCCAAGTACTGGGATCACAAGCATGCGTCACCACACCCAGCTAGAAGATTTTTTTTAAAGCATAATTGAAACATGTCTCATTTATAAAAACTAAGATTTCCTAAAATAATGGTAAAAGTACCAAAATAAATCAGACTCAATCCACATGAAGATTCTATGGATGTAATTCACTTTCTCTAAAAAACAAGTCAAAATAAAGTTGCTACAGATCAATTTTAGTAAGCTAATTAATTATTGACATAAGTAGAAAAGATGTGGAACAGTAGGATGGAAAGAATGGATGAGGTATCAAAACAGAGTTCTAGCTTAGTCACACAGATTTAGGTCATTTATTTTCCTGTAAAATGGGAATCATATTATTTGCCCACCCAATTTCCTAAGATTACCTTAAAAATAAGATCAGGTGCAATACATTTTTAAAAATAACAAATTGTGAACTGTTACCTAAGTGAGGCAATTATTATATCACATATTTGTTTCCAATACAAGAGAGGCTAAACTGAAACGATTCCTAAGTCTCAGGCACTTTAAGAGTAATTTAATCAAAATTAATATGAAGAAACTGGATTTAAGCCGGGCGTGGTGGCGCACGCTTGTAATCCCAGCATTCGGGAGGCTGAGACCGGAGGATCCGGGTTCGCGGCCAGCCTCAGCTACCTAGTGAGGCCCTCCGCAACTTAGTGAGACTCGGTTTCAAAATAAAGTAAAAAATAGGGCTGGGGGTATAGCTCGGAGGTAGAATGCCCCTGAGTTCAATCCCCAGTACCGCAAAAAAAAAAAAAAAAAAAAAAAAAGAAACTGGATTTAAGAACTATTTGTTAAGACCTAAGACAGTTAATGTAGGGTCTTTAAAGTTTTGCTAATGTAAAACAAACTTGTTAACTGTTTTGGATCAGAGCTAATCCAAAGTATGATTAAATGCTTAATCAGTTAAGTGCTGGCTGTGATGATAAAGACCACCACCAGTGCTGGTCATCAAACCTACAGTGCATTCCATTAGGTCACTTTTAATTTCCTGAGCCTGATATTTGGTGCCTCCTATATTTGGAAGTTTTGAGAGACATTTCCACATTTTGCATAAATGATCCATACTACAGGCCATAAATTGAATGTATTAAGAACAGCATAGGAAGCCGGGCGTGGTGGCGCACGCTTGTAATCCCAGCATTCGGGAGGCTGAGACCTGAGGATCCGGGTTCGCGGCCAGCCTCAGCTACCTAGTGAGGCACTCCGCAACTTAGTGAGACTCGGTTTCAAAATAAAGAATAAAAAATAGGGCTGGGGGTATAGCTCGGAGGTAGAATGCCCCTGAGTTCAATCCCCAGT
>PVLC010015692.1:0-37136 GCA_004027655.1 Graphiurus murinus
GCGTATGTGTGTGTGTATGTATATATGTGTTGTATGTGTGGTACTGAGGATTGAGCCCAGGGGCATTCTACCACTGAGCTACACCCCCAGCCCTATTTTCTTTCTTATTTTGAAACAGGGTCTTGCTAAGTTACCTCATGCTGGCTTCAAACCTGTGATCCTCCTGTCTCAGCCTCCTAAGTAGCAGCATTACAGGCATGTGCCACTATGACCAACCCTGAATGCAACATTTGTGTGTGGGTGTGGGTGTGTGTGACTGAGGATTAAACCCAGGAATATTCTACCTCTGAGCTACACTCTTAGACCTATTTTATTTTTATTTTGAAATAGGGTCTTGCTAGGTTGCTGAGAACCTGCAATCCTCCTGTCCCAGCCTCTCAAGTACTGGGATTACAGGTATGTGCCACCATGCCTGGCTAAATGCAACATTTTAAAGGTATATCAAATACAACTGATTTCAGTTGTAAATAACAGAACCTTAAATGTAAAATGTCTTTAAAAGGAGGGGTTGATTTTCTCATCGACATTGAAAGTCTGGAGGAAGGCAATTGGTGGCACCAATTCTGCACCTCAATTTCATCGCTGGAGTATCTACAATTTTTTTTCCCTCCCTCTCCTGGGAGAGACATCCATCATTACTCATTCTCCTGTGGCAGGAGGTTAGAGGGAAGAACCTCTAGCGCTCCTTCCAGTGCAAAGATTCTCTGACTTTTCTGTGACCTGATTATGAGCAAATCAGGCCCAGGAAGAAGCCTGTCATTGCCTCCTCATTTGTTTTCAATAGTGTCTCAGTCAAAGCATTTTCTTGTGAAGAAGTCGAAGCACTTATTATCTCTTTAGTGGCATCCTCCCAGGCCTCTTTCCTGCTTACAGCTTTGGGGTGTTGTGTCTACTTACTCTCCTAGGCTGTCATGTAGCTGAACAAAGAGCTGTTCCTCCTAACCAAGGAATGCAGCAGGGACCAGATGCTGGGCAGAGGCCAGAGCAGAGAGCAGCACTTTGACCTTAGGGCTCAGGTTGTCCCAGAATGGAGATAACACACTGTCTGCTTGGCCCACACAAGGCAGGACCAAATGTTGTTGTAGCGCTTTGTAAATCTCCAAGTGCAGAGCTAATGAGAGTTGTTGTTACTATAGATCTGATTATTCTGTCTTCAGTCCTGGCTTGTCAAAGAGAGAATACTAAACTTCTGGATCTCCAGCTGGAGAACCCCTAAATTCCTGGAAAAGTCTATCTCTCATAATTGTAATTGCTTCTCCTCGTTGGGCCTTTGTTAACAGTTGTTTGAGCTTTGCTTTGAATTTTCTAAATTGGCTGTGATTTTTCTGCTTCTGTCTCAGGAGGCTTCAGTACAAAAGATCAGTCTGTATTTGTCTTCCCTCAGTCCTTGGGGCTGCGTCCCTCAGCCTGCAGCCTAGCCTGCAGCCCAGCACCTGACCCAGAGGGGCCCAGGAAACATAAGCCACCTTTGGGAAAAACATGCTTTTCACAATCCAAATAGGCAAACATCACTTGAAAAGAATCAATTTAAACTGCTGCTGCTAAAGAGAAGAAAGATAAAGTGACAGATAGTAACTGCTCACCTAGCAGCATGTGCCAGGTACTGTACCAAATGCTTTTTTAATATACTTTTATTGGTGCATTGTAATTTTACATCATTGTGAGATTCAAAGTGACACACTCATACATGCACACATTACTCAGTGTATTATCCTCCGCATCCCACCCCACTTCCCCCGTTCCAAGTGCTTTAATGTTAACACATTTAGTTCTCAAAACAATATATACCAAATAGAGAATTGCCCTTATATTTCGGAGAAGGAAGTTGGAGCTTCAGTTAAGTAGTCTGCCTGAGGTTACATATCTTACAGGAGTGTGATTGGTTTGGGAAACAAGTTTTTAATTCCAAAGCCTATCAATGTCCACTCTTCATACACAGGGTGGTTAGGCTGAGGCAGGATCTTAGTGGTTTTGAGCCTGAAACGACAGGAGAGGAGCAGGGTGGGAATATGGTGGTGTCAAGGGCCTGGGAAACAACCATTGCTTAAAGTGGCAGGAGATTTTAGTCTCTGGGGGTGGATACTTTTATTTGTTTTGGGGAAGAGTCCTTCTTCATTTGGAGAACATATACTCCACCCCAGAATGGGATTTTTCATGCTGAAAAATCACTTGCAGTAGGAAAAAGATGGTTTCATGAGAAACCTAGGGATTTGACTATGGGCAACTGCTTCTGGAACCAAATGAGCAGGCTTGGCACAGACACAGAAGATACCCAGACTGCCCTGAGGGTGTGTGGGGTGCCAGGCAAGTATTTTTATAGAGTTTCTGTCTATATAAATCATTTTATTTAAAAATGTACTACAAAATCCATGTACCTGTGTTAGATGTAGCCATATATCAATGAATATTTAGAATAAAGAATAGAAAAGAGATATTTATGTTGAGTTTATTGTTCAATCAGTGCCCCTGAAGATTCTTTGTAGTAGACCAAAAAGTAGTAATGCTAGTGCTGTTCACAGTTCCACAGCTCTTTGGAACCCACTGGTATTTGAACATCTTACCTCTGCAGTCATTCATGGCTGCGTCACACCTCACGCCGCCTGGCTGCCAGTCACTCTCAGAGGTTTCTCTGGGCTTCATTGATGATGACCACAAATGGGATTTACCCAGAGCATGCAGGAAAATGTGAACTGTAATTTGTTTCCTGGTCACATTAAATTTGCTGATAGGGATTTTATAGCAAAGTCATAGAAAGACATCTTCTAATCTTGTCTTCTCTTAAACTCATTAGTCCATCAATACAGAGCTTCTAAAACATGATCTCTCTCAATGTCTGCCACAACCCTGCCTTCCAAACATGGCCACCAGCAGGGAGGATAGTGGGGGACTCAAGGGCAGAACCAGAAGATTGGGACCATTTGAGCAACAAGGTCAGTCCCTTGTCCTGAAGGGCTTAAGACTGACCTGGGAGAGCATGATGTCATGATTTAAATCCTTCAAAGACATGGGCAAGGAGGCCACTCCCAGGGGACATTTTGCCATGTGGCCTAGGCCCTGTGGAAGGTGTGGGGTGACTGTCCTGGGCACCACAATGGGGGGGATGCATATAGGGTCCAAGACACCCATTGCCACCTGCTGCCCTCAGGTACTGTGTGCTGGAAGTGGGAACACCTGCAAGTACGAATTAGCAGGTAGCTCTAACTCAAGCCAGCAGTGGACCAGGGGTCCCCCAAAGCCCGACCTATACTTATTCCAGTATAAATGGGGATCTCTCCAAATAAGCATGTCTGTGCCTTCCCTATGACTCAGTCTCCCAGGACCCTTGAAAACAATACTGCCCTAGACAAACCAGAGCAATCCACTCACCAAGCCTGCTCTGAGAAAGTAGACCAGCCATGGATGCCAGGAATCACCTAAAAATTTTCAGAAATGTATTCCAAAGCAGAGTGGCCCTGTGAGGGACAGATCCACCTGCCTGGCTTTGACGTGACAGGAAACTCTACTGTTCCTGAGTAGAACTGAGCACCTCTAGCAGAGAGAGGGTCTGCAGGAGTGTCCCTCCTCCTTTTGGTGGCTCAGAGGATAGGGACAACAACCAAGAGTAGCTGGAAGAGAGAGAGAAATCCTGTGGACTTTGCATGGTGATGTTGTGATTATTATAGAATGGTTTGTGGGCACATGTTATTTTCTTTAACAGGAGGGTACTGGGATTGAAGCCAGGGCTTTTTACATGCTAGACAAGTACTCTACCACTCAACATCCCCAGAACTTTTCATTTTAATCTTTCTTTCTTTTTTGGAGGGGGGAGGTACTGGAGATAGAACCCAGGGACCTTCTACCTCTGAGCTACATCCTAGGCCCTTTTTGTTTTTCATTTTGAAACAGGGTCTTACTAAGTTGCTGAGGGTTTCACTAAGTTGCTGAGGCCAGCCTCAAACTTTTGATCCTCCTGCCTCAGCTTCCTGAGTAGCTGGGATTACAGGCATGCACCCTCACATTGGCCATGGTGATGTCTTCTTAAGAACTCCAAAAAATTCTTGGAAGACTCTTTGGAGTAGGTGAAAATGATGTGTGTGTGGGGGGGGGGGGAGTAGGGGACTGAGGACCTGTAAACTACCTTTGTTTGGGAAATTGAAAATCTGATCTCATTTCATACTCAGAAGTATGAAATAAGTTAGGTGATTTTTAAAACCCTTACTTGCCACATACACTCACATATATTTATACAAGTATTTATGCATGTTACCTGATGTGAATTTTGCCTCTAAAAATGTTTTTAAATAGATTGAAGAAGTAATTGTTGAGCTCAGAAGTTAACCCTGATGTACTATATCATTAAAAGACGGTTTGAAACATTCCTTACTGCATAATTCATATCAGGTAACATGCATAAATCACAAGTGTATAATCTGATATGTTTGAACAGATACATACAGCTGAGCAACCACTACCCCAAACAAGACATGGGTAGTTTCCATTTGACTTGTATCACCACTATTTTTACTTATATCACCATGAATTGGTTTGCAGATTTTAGAACTTAACATAAATGGAATAATACATTATTTACTCTTCTCTGACTAGCTTCTTGGCCCAAATATGCTTTCTAGATTCATCCATGTGGTAATGAATATCAGTAGTTCACTCTTTTTGTTGCTGAGTTTACTCTTTTTATATTCATTGTATGGATGAGCAAGATTTGTTATCTATTTTCCTATTGATGTACTTTGAGTAGTTTCTATTACCTAGGATTTTAAACTGTTTCAAAAGTGCCTTGGATCTATAGTGGGGGTGTTTCACTCAGTCTCACTTCTTTTTATTTTATTTATACCTCGGGGTTTCTGTGAAATAGGATTAGCTGCCAAAGTAGAGCTCAAAGTACCGTACTACATCTGGCTGGGAAAGAATCTCTTGGTTTTCAAGGGGCTGGTATCTTCTTGGCCTGTTCATCCTTTGGTGCAGCATCTGTGCTGAGGAAGAAGCAACCAAGGGAAGTAAGAAACCAGTAAACAAAGCGCAGTTGCAGCTGCCTGACGATTGGCTGCCAAATAGACCTGTCCAGATATGCCACTTCAGCTCACTCTGGTGAGTAACTGCTCCTGGAACAATGGCCGTTCTGTAATTAACAAAGACCAAAAAATGAATTGGACTCTGACTGTCTGCCACGTTCCAAAACGATGAACCAACTGAGGGCTGAGTGGGAACCTCAATACAAAGGAATAAAACAAAAGCGAGCTGACTGCAGTGTCTCCTACTTCTTGTTCACCTGGAGAGTAGAGTGTGAGTGCTGATGTAGCTCTCATAGGAAGAAGGCAAGAGAGGGGACACAAGGCTGGGCTTCCCAAGGTGGAGCATAAACTGGGCTTGCTGAGGCCTGGCTTGGAGAGTTGGAGGCAATGGGAAATGTGGCCATTCACTTTCAAAGAAAGTCCTTCCTCTTGACCCTTTCTTCCTCTCCACCTCCCAAAATATCAGACTAAGAGTAAGTGTAAGGCAGGGTCCACCAACACAGCTCTCTGATGAGACCCACAGTAACCCACCTGCATCCTCCCACCAGCCACAGTCCCGCTCCTCTTTTAGTGTTCTCATCCAGTTTCACGGGGAGTTTTGTGTCTTCTGCTTTTCCCCATCAGTGAACTCGGAGATACATTTGCCACCCGAACATTTTGGGTGTATAAGACCTTGTAATCTGGACATTGTATTCTGATTTGTCCTTTCCCTCATCTTAATTTTATTCTGTACATGTATATTTAACAAATGCACTATGTATTTCCGGTAAGCCACACCTAATCCTTTGTGGAATGAGGTGGGATATGAATAAATAAATAAATAAGTCATTAAGCTGACCTCAGAGTGAAATTGAAACAACCCACATCTCTTCTGTACTCCCACCCAGCAGGGGAGGCTAATACAATGGCCCTGTTCTTTCTACAGAAAGAACGGATGTAAAGCTGCCTCTGGGGTGGTATTGTCCAACCTTCTCACCAGTGCTTTGAATTTCTAGTTCTCCATTCATTCACTCAACAAATATATATCAGGCACCTAACATCTGTTAGGTCCTAGGGGACATAAGCAAAGTCCTTGCTCTCAAGAAATCTGTATTGTAGCTGGGAGACAGAAGATAAGTTTTCAATTGGACACATAAATTAGCCATATGATTTCAGATAGGTTCTATAAAATAATAAGTGAGGGTCAGGTGATTATTGTTTCAGTGAGGGTGGACAGGGAAACCCCTCTTCCTGAGGGGGGTATTCCAAACTAAAAGATTCTGGAAGGAGTCTCCAAACTGAAAGACCTGTGCAAAGACCCTATGATGGGAATAAGCTTGACCCAGTCTGAGAATTGTTAAGAAAACCTGGCTGGAGCATGGCATATAATGGGAGTGGGAGAGAGTAAAAAATGAGAAGCCCAATCACGTAGGGCCTCATGCCATGGTGTTGTGCAATTGACCAAGGCTGGGAAGTTTCGAAGAAGAAGTGAGGTGTTGAGAGGGGGTGAATTGTAACTTTATCTCAGCTACAACAGGCTAAAATAGGAGACTTAAGCCCCCAGTACACAGTGGCAGCTGACTGGGTATATGGGAGCTCCACATGGAGACTTCCCCATAGCATATCTGTTTATTCATGCATTTGTCTATCCACGTGTTCACACATCTGCCCATCTGCATGTCTGTGCGTCTGCAGGCCTGTGCACTGGACTGTCTCAGGAAAGAGTATGGGACTTACATGGAATATAATGGGAAGCTGCTGAAATCTTGTGAGCAAGAGAATGGGCTGAACCAATTTACAATTTGAAAAGAGTACTGGCTGCTGCATTCTGAATAGACTAATGTAGACCAAGAGTGGAAGCAGGGGGTTAGTCATCAAGTACCAGGAAGAAATACTGGCTTGGATGAGAAGTCTAATGGAAGAGAGGGTGAGGGCAGTCCAATTTCACCATGGAAGGAAGACACCATGAATTAAACTATGACATGCCACCAATTGTAAAATGCATTCTGAATTCATAGCCATTATCATTTGGGGGGAAAAATTGTCTTCAAATCAATGAAATAGGATATTCAGTAGGTAGAACCCCAAAGCCATGCTGACAGATCAGATATAGGGGGGCAGGAATGAGAGAGGAATCAAGGAAGACTCCCAGGTGTTTGGTCTGAGCAAAAAGGTGCACAGTGGTGCTATTGAGTGGAATGGGAAGGCAGAGAGGCACAGCCTTGAGAACAAGGGAAAGGGCAGGGGGATGAGGAGTTTGTTTCAATCATGTTATATGCAAGCTTCCTATGAAATGTCCAGGTGGAGCTGCAAGGCATATGACACCAGAGCTCCAGCAAGGAAAGGGCTGGATTTATAAACTTGGGAATCCTGAGCATTGAGGTGGTTCATTTTCATGAAATTGGCTGCAATCACTCTTTTCCCGTCTTCTGGCACCCCACTCAGAGAACTTCCCCTCCTACCATGCTGCAGAAAGCAGAGGAGAAGAATAAGAGACTCTTGTATCCCTTTGCATTGTATCCTTGTCTGCTCCCCAGGACCATCTGTGTACCTGTCCTACCTAGGTTTCCTTTAAAAATCCCAGCAGCCAGAGCAAAACATGAGCCAAGGGATGTGAACCAGAATATGATAGATGTCTGCAACCTTGAACCCTAATGCAAATCTAAGAGAGCAGTCCAGGGAGTGTTCTCAAGAGCCTAGGGATACATGGGACACAGGGATATAGTATAAAATGAGGCAATCACCAAAGGTCAACTGCATGTAGTACTTTGTCCACATCTCCGGAGCTGCAGGCTTTTCAGAGCTGATTCACTCATTACTATGAAATAGGTTTGAATGCTTCATCCCAGCTTTATCTCTTTTCCACTTCCAATACGAGAGCTTTTCTCCCACATAGAAGCTTCTTTAGATTTTGGCATAGTCCCATGTCCTGTTCACCTGTGTTTGTGACTTGGGTGGAGACACAATGTGATTATCATTCCTTTGTCCTGGGGGCCTTTGTTATCTCATCCAAAAGTGGGTGGGTGACATCTTCTTTGACTCAGAAGTGATTTAATTCAGTGCAATTCAAGGCCATATTGCCCAGGAATTGACACCATCAGTCCTGACTTGGCTCTTTTGTGGAAGCTGTGATAGGTGCGGTGGGATTCATTATAGCTGAGTATCTTCAGGTAGGTCTCCTGGGTGCCCAAATGAGCTAACTCTGGAGTGCAAGGTCACATATGAGGGAGATAGGCTTTCTCAGTGTGCTCTGACCTGGTCTTCATAAGTCCTAATAGTAGCCACATCACTACCACCACTTCATGTTGCTGCAAAAGCTTCTATGACAATTATGCTAGCTAATAACTATTAAACACTCTATCCTTAGCACTGTTCACATAATAGCTCATGTAAAACTCACAACAATGCTGATGGGAGAGTACTGTTATTATCACCACCACCACCATTTTACAGATAATGAAACTGAGGCATGAAGTAGATGAGTAATTTGCCTAAAGTTAACTAGTTAATAAGTAATAAAGCCAGATTCAAACCCAGGTTGTTCTGTCCCAGGAGTCCACATGCTTAACCACTACTCTCTGTGGCCATGCTCCTAAAATGACTGGGTTGATGGATGCAATACCTAGTAGAATGTTAAAGGAAGGGGTGTCCCCTGCAGATCCTTTTCTCCATCTCTCTAGCTGACATATGCACATGAGGGTGAACCATCTTGGATAAAGTAGATAAAAGCGATACCCAAATTTTAGCAAGTCAAAAAAAGGAGGAATCTGAGTCCCCCAAATGATGAAACCCCACTGTCAGTACTAGACTGCTTAGCGGACAATGAAGTCAAACTCTGCTTGGTTGGATCTTCTACTATTTTGGGTTTTCCAACAGCTGACTCAGTATCTATAATGACACAGTGGGCAAAGTCAATCTGGAAAGCAGAGGTCTTCCAGGAGTCCTTGTCCCTATCCCAGAAGCTCTGTCTCTAGTGTTGACCTGTCAAAGGGTCAATTCCGTCTCTGTATGAGATTGGAGCTCTCTGAAGGCTGCTGCATCAAGCTGTACCAACCAGACTCACAGGCTGGAGGTGGGGAGGGGCCTGTCTCCATGACAACAAGGTGGTGATGTTTTTGTTTATGTAGAATAGTAAATGCGTCAGTAGTTTTTATGAGCATAAAGCAGAAAATTATCAAACCAGAGAAAGGCTTGCTATGCAAAGAGCTGACACTCCAAGTAGAAGCCTCATCTCACAAAACAGGGTGTGTATATATTTAAAGAATGTAAGCTCTTAGGAGAAACTAGATAGGCAATCTAATCTGATCTGAAGGCTGGGAAAGAGAAAAGGAGAGAGAGGTGAAAGAAGATGAAACTGAGTCAAAAGATTTGAACATGAAGTTTTGGGAGGTGTAAAGAAGGATTTAAAGTGGTTTTCAAGCTGAGTGCAGTGGCACACGCCTGCAATCCCAATACTTGGGAGGCTGAGACAGGAGGATTGCAGGTTTGAGGCCAGTAGCATTTCAAAACTAAAAAATAAAATAGGGCTGGGGTGTAAATCAGAAGTAGAGTGCCCTTGAGTTCAGTCCTCAGTGCTACACACACAAAAAGTTGAAAAATCAATATAATAGTGAAAGAATCTTTAAGTCTCTATACTTTCATTGATTCTTAACTGAAATTTGTGTGTGTGTATGTATATGTGTGTGTATGTGTGTGCATACATAGACACATATAGATCTATTTCTTCTAGTTCTTATAGTTACCTAGATATCTACAAATTTATTCAACTTTTTGCTCTTCTAATGACAATTTTCCATACTTATACATATCTGACAATTGTTGAGAAAGTCATTTAATCCCTCTGAGCCTTGGTTTCTTCAACTCTAAGATAGGGGTAATAACACCTAGAGAAAGTGTTATGAGGATTAAGTGAATGAAATGTTTAGCAGTGTGCCTGCCACAGTCAGGGTAACCAGAGATCTTCCTTCTCCTTAAAGAGTTACACAGGCTTCCCTAGAACCCGAATTCAAGGACCCTGAGATTTCAAAATGTCCCCTACAATTCTGTGAATTTCTAACAGTGAAATCCTTCGAGCTTCTGCCTATATGTTTATGAAGTACTTTCTTGTCTGTCCACATTAAACTAGAAAAGTAGTGACTTAAATGAAGACACTAATCATGATAATATAATCATTTGGTAGGCTATCCTGGGGAATGGGGATCTAGCTCCACTCAGAGACCCTCTTTCTGTCCCCTTCTTTCTCATTTTCTGCACTGGCCATACCAAAGTGCCCTGTGTCCTCAAGGCCCCATCTCCCTCCCTTTTGCTATTGACCTCCTCACAGGCCCTACCACAGAAACAGGGACAACCTCATTCAGAGGAGCTACAGCAGGTAAAGCATACACCTGTCCTTTGACACAAAGAAAGATTCTTGATATTGTTGACAGGAAAGAGAAAAAAACTTGCTGTTATTTTAAAAACCAGCACCTGTTTGAATAAACACCCTTAGGAGAATGAGAACATGTTTCTTAGAGAACTGCCACTTGATTATAGAAGTTGAGGGCCCCAACACATGATTTAGAAGAAAAAAACAATGATCTTAAAGTTATAAAATAATAATAACCAAGTCATCCTTTCCTTTTCTTCATTTTTCTAGATACTTCCCTTTCTTCCCTAAATCATTTCATCCTAAAACCATAAGGTACAAGGGAAAGGTAATGTCCACAGCAGGAGCTCCTCAGTGGCCAGGAGCAATGTGCTCAACTCCAGTGGGTACAGAGAGTGTCCACCTGGGGTACAGGCCAACGTGCAGGTCAGAGCCTAAGCATCCAGACAGGGAGGAGGATGGTGGTAGAGATGGGAGATTGATTATACACATAAGGACTGATCAACCAACTAAATACATTGCCAGTGGATGCTGCTGTAAGAGAAAAGAGTTAAGAAGTATGGAAAGAGAAAAATGAAACTTTTGGTGGTTGGATTGGAATTGTAGATATCAGTGTGAATTCACAATTTTCCAGATTAGATAGATAGATATAAAAATAAATGTAAAGTAAATGTGTGTTTAGATATATAGGGAGTAGAGATTGTGAAGTAGTATTTCATTGAATAAATCTACCTCAATTGTTTATCCATCCTGTTGATACGCATTTGGGTTATTTCTAGTTTGGAGGCCATTATGAATAAAGCTTCTATGAACGTCTTCACACAATTCCTTTTGGTTATATATTTTCATTTCTCTTGGGCCAGACCATAGATCTTGTTTAACTTTATAAGAAATCATCAAATGGTTTTCTAAAGTGGTAGTACCATTTTTTTAAAACCAGCAATGTAAGGGAAATCCAGTTTCTCCATATTCAGGCCTTTCAACTTTAGCTATTTGAGTGGGTTTGGAATGATATTCCATTGTGATTTTTAAAATGCATTTATCTGATGATGAATGATACTAAGCATAGAATGTGCTTTTTTTTTTTTTTGCCTTTCATACATCTTCTTTCATGAATTGCCTGTTCAAACCCTTTGTCCATCTTTTAAAAATTGAGACTTTTTTGTATTTTAGTTGTTGATTTATAAGAGTCCTTCATATAGCTCAGATTCAAGTCCTTCATCAGATAAATGCACCATGGATATTTTCCTACTCTGTAGTTTACCTATTTTTAATGGTTTCTTTTAATCAGAAGAAGATTAAAATTTTGATGTTTAGTTTCTCTTTCTCTTATATATATTTTCTTTGACTTACATAATAAAATTTTACCTACCAGTAAGAAGATGACTTTCTATGTTTTTTTCTTAAAACTCTAGAATTTTAGCTTTTACATATAGGCCTATATTCTGTCTTGAATTAAAAAACCTGTGTGTGGTATGAATAGTGATTTAAGTTCAATTTGTATAATTTAGTTTATTCAGAAAAGATTTTTCTTTCCCCATTGAAAATCCTTGATGACCCTGTCAGAAATCAATCAACCATATGTTTATGGGTCTATTTCTGTACTTGCTATTTTATTCAATTGACCTGTTTGTGTATCCTTACTCAAATAATAATCTACCATGATTACAGTAGCCTCATAATAAGTATTGAGAACAGATGATGGGAGTCCTCCAGCTTTGCCCCCCCCCATTGTTTTGGCTTTGTATTTCCACACAAATGGTAGGATCAAGCTATCAGTCTCTACAAAAGACTGCTAGGATTGCAATGGAAATAGTGTTAAATCTTTAAGCCACTTCAGGTAAATGTGACATACCAATATTGAATCTTCCAACCCATGACATACACCTTTCCATTTTGTAGGTCTTCTTTGATTTCTCTCAATAATCTTTTATATTTTTAATATAAAAGCATCACACATATTTTATCAAGTTAATTGCTAAATATGCTATGTTTTTAAATTTTATCTTCCAGTTGTTGCAACTAGGTAGAAATGTAATTCACTTTTGCATATTAGCCCTCTATCTTTAGGGTTATCTCTGTAAACAATCCTGTCATATGCAAAGACAGTTTATTTCTTTATTTCCAATCTTTAATCCTTTTATTTTCTTCTCTTATTGAATTGGCTAAGACCTCCAGTTATGAGGCTGAGTAGTAGTGTTAGATGTGGCTAACCCTCCCTTTTCCCTAATTTTAGGAAAAAAGCATTCAATATTTCACCATTGTATACATGTTATTGTATATATGTTAGCTATAGATTTTCCATAGGTATATTTTTTCATAATTGTACTTATCAGGTTTAAGAAGATTTCTTCTATGCCTACATTTCTAAGAGGTATCAAATTTTGTCATACATTTTTTTCTGTTTCTGCTAAGATGATTATACAGTTTTTCTCTTCTATTCTGTTAATAGTATATATTATATTGCCTGATTTTTCAAATATCATATCAACTTTATATTCCTGAGATAAATCTACTTAGTCATGATGTATTATCATTTTTCTCTATTGCTGAATTTCTTTTTTTTTTTTTTTTTCGGTACTGGGGATTGAACTCAGGGGCATTCTACCTCCGAGGTATACCCTAGCCTTATTTTTTTATTCTTTATTTTGAGACCGAGTCTCACTAAGTTGCGGAGTGCCTCAGTAGGTAGCTGAGGCTGGCCGCGCACCCGGATCCTCCGGTCTCAGCCTCCCGAATGCTGGGATTACAAGCGTGTGCCACCACGCCCGGCTATTGCTGAATTTCATTTGATAATATTGTGTTAAGGATGTTTGGGTCCATATTCACATGTATATCATCTGTCATTTTAATTTCTTTAAATGTTTGTGCTTGATCTTCATTTTTGGGTTATGCTGACCTTATCAAATGAATTGGGAAAATTTCCTTTATTCTTTAAAGATTTGTATTTTTCTCCTTAAATGTTTAATAGAATTCATAAATGAAATCATATGCACATGAAGTTTTCTTTGTAAAGTTTTTAATAATGAATTTGATTTTAATGGTTGGATTATTTAGATTTTTTATTTCTTCTTGTATCGATTTTGATAAGTTGTGTTTTTGAAGAATTGTTTATTTCACCTAAGTTATCAACTTTATTGGCATAAAGTTATATACCATTTCCCTATTATCATTATACAGATAGAATTGTTAGTGATATCCCCTTTCACCCTAAATTAGTAATTTGTATTTTCTTTCTTTTTTATCAATACATTTTTCTAGGGATTTGTCAATTTTTGGTTTCTGATTTTATATTTATTCTTTCTAGTTTTTTTTTTTTTAGGGAGTAATTGCCTTATCTTTTTCTGCATTTTTAAGGTGGAAATTTGGATAACTAAATTTAAATTTTTCTTCTTTTCTAATATCACTAAATACAGCTATTAACTTTCTCTTTAAACACTCCTTTATAAATTTTGCAATGTAATATTTAATTTTCACTATCATTTAATTAGAATATTTTATAATTTCCCTTTAAATGTCTTCTTTGATCCATGGTATTTATAAGCGTGTTATTTAATTTCCAAATATATACTGCTACCTAAGTAGTTCATTGATGCCTAATTTAATTCCATTGTGGTCAGAAAACAAACCTGGAAAATTTTTAATCTCGAAACTTTTTTTATAACACAAATGTGTAACCTACCTTGTGGAAAGTGGCCATCCAAGAGGTGTTGTGGGAGTTAGCAGGAGAAGCAAATTCCAGCCAGAGTCAATCCTGGGAGTCTTCTTAAAAAATGAATAAAGATGGGTACAGTGATACACTCTTATAATCTCAGTACTTGGTAGGCTGAGATAAGAGGATCACAGGTTCGTGACCAGCCTCAGCAACTTGTGAGGCCCTGTGCAACTTAGTGAGGCCCTGTTTCCAAAAAATAGGGCTGGGGATGTAGCTCAGAGGTGAATACCTCTGAGTTCAAGTCCCAGTACCAGGGAGGGAAAAAAGTTGAATAAGATTGGGAAATAAGGAGATGGAGGGATAGCGAACAGGAAAAATTACCATTAGACTCAACGTTTCTAAAAAGGAG
This sequence comes from Graphiurus murinus, assembly GCA_004027655.1. Taxonomy (NCBI): domain Eukaryota; kingdom Metazoa; phylum Chordata; class Mammalia; order Rodentia; family Gliridae; genus Graphiurus; species Graphiurus murinus. Next base: position 14,418 of record PVLC010015692.1, read on the forward strand.
GAACTGAGGTTATCTTTTATGAAGCCCAAGATCTCAGAGCACTACTGGAAAAGCAACTACAGACCCACATTCTTCTATTTGCTTCTAAATACCCATTGCTTGGTAATAGAATAATATACCTATTGCTTGCAATAGGTATTTATATTTTGAACTCTAGATATGGCCACCTTCTGTTTCAGAAACTGAAGCTGCACCATATATCTTTTCTTTGGAGGAGAGGGGTTGCTGACTGGGGCTTGAACCCAAGGCTTTGCAAATGCTCAGCAAGCACTCTACCACTGAGCTATACACTAGCCCTTTCTATTATTTATTTTGAGACAGGGTCTCACTAAGTTGCCCATGCTGGCCTCAAACCTGCAATCCTCCTGCCTCAGCCTCCTGAGTTGCTGTGATTTAAGACGTGCCACCTTGCCCAGCTCAGTGTCATGTACTTTAAACTAGCAATGACAAATGCTAGATTTAATAACTGGAAAAGCATTTCTCTTCTTATTTTTAGTATACCCACTATTCTAAGGCTTCTTTTTCTGCCCACAGATCTGAGTGAATAATGAATGGGATATACTGGGAGGTCTGTGGTCCCAGTCACAGCCTCTTCCTTCTGGGAAGCTTAAAATTCCCAGTGACATTACTGGAGAGGAGCCCCACTCTTCTGTATGGTTCTGTGCCAAGAATCATTCTTGGAAGGCAAATGTGACTTGGGTGTCTGTGTCATCTGAAAATAGCTCCTGGTCAGAGTTCTGAATGATGCAAATAAGTTTAAGCCCAAGACCACAATCCTTCAGCTGCAATTGTAGGCCACCATTCAGATTCGCAGACATCTTTGGGAGTTTACAGTCTCCATCCCAGAACTCTGGGGTAGGGGTGGTGTCCCTTGCCCATAAAGCCTAGTCCCAGAGTGTTGTTTTTGGAAGCTTATCAAGTGAACAAGCTGGGCCAGGCTGAGCCTCCCTCTATCCCTGAACTTTGGCACACAGCAGCAGTGCCCTTTACCCTGAGCTTCCCTCTCAGAGGGGAGATTGTTGTCCTTATTGTTGTAGTCCCTGGAGGCTGAGTTCTGTTGTGGAAAGGTTGGTTTGGAAACCTTCCTTAGCTCCACTCTGCTACGATAACACCCACATGCCACCTAAAGTTCCTGCCAGATGTCACGGGCTTATCTTCCCTGCAGACACCCTGGGAGGAAACAGGTGAAGGGCTGACCTGGAATCGGTAAGAGCCCTTGATGGCTGAGTTGCAAAACACTGAGAAGCCGCATCAAGTGGTGCCTGTCAAGACCTCCAGTGGACCTAATGGAGTCTATTTGGAAAGATCAGTTCAATGCTTCATTTGGCCTTGCTAAAGTCAGCGTCCTTTGGCCAGAGGCAGTATACAGGGCCCATTAAACACGCTCACTCACGTGCAACACATTTCAGCCACGTGTTTACAATGAAACCTGCCCCAAGGACTCCACCTGCTGCAAGTGGCCTCTCCCTGACTTTTGCAACTCTGAGTATGCATGTGTTCCCCCTCCAGGAGAATGAAACTCCCCCTAGAATGTCCTTGTGTAAGAGACACAGACAATGGGGCTGGGGAGAGCTCAGTGGTAGAGCACTGACCTAGCATTTGCCAGCCCTGGGTTAGAATTAAGCATGGGGGAGGGGGAAGGGTCAAGGCAGGAGAGCAGAAAGTGCTGTGATGGCATCCAGTTGTGGGACTTTGAAGGCTGCCTGGCCAGTTCTCAACACCAGACAAAGTCCTGGCATCTAGTCCCTCACCCTCCAAGTGAAGAGGGCAGGAAATATGGGGAGCCTCTGGGTGAGGGGTCTTCTGAGGCTATTTTGCCTGACTATGTGACAAATACTTCAAACTCCAGCCCAGTGCCTTCTTAGTTGCTTTCCATCACCTGTCCTCATATCACCTCACCAGTAACTTTTCTTTTTTTTCGCGGTACTGGGGATTGGACTCAGGGGCATTCTACCTCTGAGATATAACCCCAGCCCTATTTTTTATTCTTTTTATTTTGAAACCAAGTCTCACTAAGTTGCGGAGTGTCTCACTAGGTAGCTGAGGCTGGCCGCGAACCCGGATCCTTCGGTCTCAGCCTCCCGAATGCTGGGATTATAAGCGTGCGCCACCACGCCCGGCTTCTCCAGTAACTTTTCCACAGCCTCCTCTCTGCTTTCCTTTCTCCTTGTATAAGGGCCAATGTTTGAGGACTGTGACATCAGGAGGTACTGGGGATGAACTGGGAACTAGAAAGAAATTCAAATGAAAAAATGAAATGATTAAGCAGGCCTCATAGCATATGTCTATCAGGAGAGAGGACGAGGGAACAGTAATAAGCAGAAAGGCCAAGGGAGGCTTTCTTGCAGTACCTCCTACAGATTCTGACAGTGCATTTCTAAGCTAAGCCAAATGCTACAGAGACATGTTCCAAAGAGAATGGGTTCCATGGGCCAGGCTAAAGTCTATGCCATGTTTGTTCAAGCTGTTTCCAGCACCTTCTCAGAATGTGCCCAGAGCAATAAGGATTACAACAACCTCCCCGAAACAGGAGTGCCCTGGCGTGCCCCACCCTCCACTTTGGCGATGAGGTTTGTCGGGGAGCCTACATTCCCGACACTTACTAGACCTCCCTCCTTATGTACAAGATGCTTGGGCTCCGACATAATTGCTCTGCATTTAAATCCCCAAATATGATTATATAACCTTGATTCAATTAATTAACAGGTCTGACTTGCTTCAAGTCTTGCCCAAGAATGAGCCAAATAGTCATCTAAATAATAATTAAAACAAGACAAACCAGCCTCGCTTGTCTCCAGTGCTGGGGATTGAAGGAACTTCCGAGTCATCAGATGGAGTTGATGGATCTAGAGGCTCAACTCCCAAGACTGAGCTGCAAAGTCTGGAATTCCTCCCCATCAGTGTCTGGCCAGGGCTCTGAGAATCACTCCTTTCCAGGTTAGCAGTGATAAATATGGAGTCCAGGAGAGGTGGGGTTGCCAGCCCAGATTGGGACTACCAGCTGAAGGCAGAGCAAGGACTTTGGTTCAGCACAAAGGGACATAGAATTGGTCCAATCCACCTCCCTCAGTTGAGGAACTCCTGACTGTTGTCACATCCCTGCTCAGCCTCTGTTCATAACAGGAAGAACACTGCCCCCAACAGTAGTGGATGGCTCTAGCTATGATGGCTGCTCCCTTGTTTTGATCCCAAATCTACTTTCCTATGACTTTCATTCAAAGGCCCTTTTCTCCTTAGACCTCCAGCATCTTTTCTTAGCTTCCTCAATTCCACCCTCTGAAAGTAAATTCTGGATCCCAAGATTTTACTCTGTGCTGACCAGCAGCTCAGACTCTTTTAATCCTGCCCTGACTTTTGAATATCATCACAGGTCCAGATCCTGTGGGGGTCAGAGAAACTGGGGAACCCTGTGGCTTGCTGTATGAAATCATTTTGCTACCAGAACAAAATTGGAGAGGAAAGTGAAGTAAGTATATTAATGAGAGCTCTTGCCATTATAGTGACATGTTGATGCAGAATCTAAACTTGAATAGATTTTTGTATCAAACTGACAGTGTCATCTATGATTAATTCATAATGAGATTGTGCAGCTTTTATAATATTAGACATGGATCCTAGTGAGGGCCAGTTTGGGGAAGGGAAAGCCAGGAACCCACTATCTTGATTGGATGCTCAATATCCAGAGACTGAACTTATCACAGTCTACACACTGTCATATGGCACCTGTGATATCTGCCTGTTTTAGCTACTAGATCGTGGGGTCCTTGGAGATAGGACACTGTGTGGCACAGGTGGGTTTCCAGCAAATGTTTGTTGGCTAAACTGATGCGTAAATGTTGCTCATCTTCTAGCTGGCTCACCAGGTCACAGGAGTTGGTTGGTGGTATGTTCTGTGTATCTTGGCACACCTATATTCATAAGTGAAACCTATCCCAACAGCAAGTTCCAATGTACAGACCAGGAGGTGATGCCTGGCACAGGAGGATGACTTACTTTAAAGAAGGATTTGCCACCTACTCGATCTACACAATGAACTCCCCACCAACATTTTGAACAATCCCATTTATAAAAACATTGTCAGCAACGAGTACATATGTGTATCACGAGGGAAGGATGCTCCAAGCAGCTCCTGGAGATATGCCGGGGATGTGGCGAATGATATGTTTGAGTTGACATATGCCTTGACAACATTTTGATCTTTTACATGTTTCTGCTGGCGTATGTCATCACATCAAGGGGCCTGGAGGAAAAGTAAGAAAAAAGGACTTTCGGCAGTTTGAGGTAAGCTGCTTTTCACATCCTTGAGCTCTGAGCAGGCAAAGCCTAGTGAATGCGGGCAGAAAGGTCCAATCTCCCTGCCCTTGGAGCATATAAAGCACAATAATGCAAATCCCTGTGGCCTCCAGAGACAAAGAAGGGGGTCTACATTTAAATACTGACATTCAACCATAACAACCACCATTGAGGCCTGTGTCAAATAATAGAGATGAAGCTTAGAGAGATTAGTGACTCTCAAAGTCATTCAGAGGTGAGAATGTGGCTTCAAACCCAGGCCTGTCCTGTCCACATGGAAGACAGGAGCTTCTGCAGGCCTTCCCAGACCATGCACGCCCAAGAGAAGGTGCACTACTGCCCCTGCCTTCTTGGGCAAGGTAACTGTTGTCTTTGGGTTTTGATTTCTCACTACACATCCACTGTCAACCCAGAACCCAGAATACCTTTATCTTCTGCCTCTATTTGTAAATAATTTAGAAAAACAGGTCTGGGCATTGCATCCTGCTTTCAGTGCAGTGGGGAGACAGGCTCTGATGTGGGTACAGTGCAGCGAGGCCTGTCATGTATGGCTGGACTGGGTCTGACACTACTGCTGCCCCCCCTCCTTCCTCCCTTCCCTGTCTCCCTCTGCCTCCCTTTGCACACTCTGTCCATGGGAGGAGATAAGCCATAGTGGCCCTGTCATCCAAAGGCTTTAATTCTGTCCTTGCAGGTTTCAGATAGAGATTCTGGCTTCATTACACCCATCTTGAGGGTGAGCCAAATAGAGAAAGGAAAGTCTATCAGGAGTCCTCCATCTTCTGCAGACTAAAGGGGGGGGGGGTGTCATCATAGGACAATGGCTATGCTCAGATGGTCTCTCCTTGGTCTTTGTGAGCCTATTATTTGGTATCAGGGATGACCCGAGCATGGCAAGGGTGGTCCTGACCCTGGGAATGAATGGGGTTGGAATGCAATGGGTTCACTATTTTAGCTTCCCATTATTCAACCCAGTCAGAGGAAGCTTTATAAAAGATGGTCTGATCATATTAACCTCCAGTTAATAATCTCCTTGCCTCATCTGCAAAATCCTGGCCTTTCACCCCTATCCCACCACGTCTACCCTTCATTTCTCCTTCCCCACCTTATCATTCCACCCATAGTTTGCCCCACTGTACCTACTTTTCATTCTCAAACATCCCATGCTCCATGATACCATCATTTTGTTTTACCTCCTACCTAAAATAGTTCTCCTCTAATCTTCTCACCCTCTACACCTAACTCAGCTGTCACCTTCTTGCTGTTGCTTGCCATGACATGTCAGGCAAAATTAGTTGCCCCCACTTGGATCTCATGGCACTTTGTAGTCTGTCTCTTGACTCATCGCATTGTATGAGAGCTATCTGTTCATGTCCATCCTATTAGGTGGATGACATGCTCTTTGGTGAGGAGGCATCATTTCTTATTCCTATTATATCTCTGGGCCTTAGAGCAGAAGAGGGGCTCCATGTGTGTTGCTGGAGAGTGGCAGCAGCAGTGGAGGATAATCTTTGTGCTCCAAGGGCACCGAGGACAGGTTCCTGAGTGACAGGACCTCTTTTCCCTTGCCACTCCAGTGAGCCTCAGCTCGAGGCTCTAGTAAAAGGAGGTCATTTAGAGGACAGAGTTGGGTTTGGGGGGCTCAAAGTTTCCTTCAAAGGACATCAAGCTTACTTGGAGAGATATACCAGGGATTGAGCCCTAAGACATTCCACCTCTGAGCTACACTCCCAGCATATTTTATTTTTTATTTTGAAACAGAATCTTGCTAAGTTACTGAAACTGGCCTCAAACCTACCATCCTCCTGTCTCAGCTTCCCAAGTACTGGGATTACAGGCATATGCCACCATGCCCGAGTACTTTTTAAGCCCATCATGATGATGATTCTCCATGAGAGGGGTCTAGACAGAGGGGCGAGGTTGCCAATTATGATCTGGGTAACTTGGAGCAAATTGTTTAATCTCTCTGAGGTATAATACCATCATCTATATAAATGGAGAAACAATACAGACCTCATGTTTCTATGAAGATTAATAATTACTATTTACTGAATTTACTGAAGAGGTAAGGGAGCTACAAATATCACCCATCGAGAAAGTTATGGAAACAGAATAAGAATTTAAACCAGTATATCATGTGAAAAGGACATTGACAACTGCAAAATGCTTTACAAGTGTTAGCTACAGCTATTCATTAACAGTGCATTTAGACCTGGAAATCTTTGTCCTGCTGGGAACTGAAACTGAATAAAGACTTTTCCCCTCCCTAGGTCACTGTAAACAGCTGTTACAGGAATTGCACAGGCAATGGGGCTGTAGAGGCAGCTAGTTAGTTCTCCACCAACAGATTGTACCTTGCCATCCACAGGCACGGGTTCTGAGAGGAAGCTGCCTGGGTAGGAATTAAATTCTCTGGCTCTCCTTGCATGTAGGTAGGGGTTTGCAACATGTTCTCCTGTGGGATGTGATCAGAAATGACAGTGTCATTTGCAGGTCAAGATGGTTAAGAAAAGGGTGTGAGAGATAAAAGGCAGAAGCAATCCAAGTGTCTATCAACAGATGAATGGATAAACAAATGTCCTGTGTAAATACCATGGAAGGCAATTCTGATACCTGCTACCACATGAATAAACCTTGAAGATATTAGGTTAAGTGAAATAAGCCAGTCACACACACACGCACACACACACACACACACACACACAAAGAAAGAAAGAAAAAAAAAGGACAATTGTGTGATTCCACGAGTCAGCTAGAGTAGTCAGATTCACAGAGACATAAAGTAGAATGGTGGTTGCCAGGGGCTGTGGGAAGGAGGTAAGGGGGAGTTAGTGCTTAATGAGGACAGTTTTGTTTAAAAGATGAAAGAGTTCTAGAGATGGATGGTGGTGATGATTGCTCAACAATGTCAATGTACTTAATGCCAGTGAACTACACATTCAAAAAATGGTAAATTTTTATGTTATGTAGATTTTACCATGATAAGAAGAAGGAAAAGAAGTTGTGACTTCTCTACCTTCATCTTCCAGTTAGATACAGAGAATATTTAGGTTGTAGGATGAAAGAGACACATGATAGAAGTAGCCTGAGCCCTGGAATTACCACATGATAAAAACCACTTGCTGACTAAGAATCCAACTTCAGACTCTGATCTCAGTGGTAAGTAGACTTCTAACATGATAGGACATTGAAATTGGGGTTCTATTTGTTACAGCATCTAGCAGAACCCTAACTAACACAACTGGCAGCTGATAGTCGAGGCTGACTTCATAGCATAGTAAGTGCCACACGGTCCCCTGAGAAAGAGATGGGATAGTTTCAGAACTTGGCTTGGTTTGGAGCCAAGAAGACATCTGAGCTGAGCACCCACCTTCAAATCCAGCCATTCTCCAGACTGCATCACTACCCATTGGCTACAAAGTGGATTCCAAGGACTCTGATTCTAAGGAAACCTGGTGGAGTTTGTCTCCTGCTAGAATAAAGTGAAAGAAGAGAACCATGGTCCTCTGTAAGGGGCAGACCAGGGAAGAGTCCCCATGCACCCTCCTAGGCAGCTCATGAGCTGGGGAAGTGGCTCTGTGGTTCTGTTTGACTGGTAGTCCCTTAGGGGGCAGGGATCATCCTGCCTTGTGCTCAAAGGACAATTGCCATTAGGGACTGTACTATGACTGCTGGCTGTGACTAGAGCCAGCCACAAAGCCCAGGAAAGTCCTGACCTCAGGGATACAGGGGAGGCTTCCAGGACAGGCTCTGGGGCTCGAATAGGGTTATAAAATTACAAACTATCAGTAACCATGTGTGCAGGACCTTTTCTGCTATCCAGGCTCTAACCCCCTGGCTTTGGCAGTCATCCAGAGGAGCCCTCGTCTGGGCAGTGGGTGAGGAGCACTGCAGCCTCCAGGCATGGCACCAGAGGCCCAAGAGACTGAGACTGATCCTTGAGCTTCAGATAAGTATGCTGGGAACCTGAAGTTTTGGGACTTACCACAGTGGGGTGACCCCAGGAAAGAGATAAAGCCATTCTTACAAGTGGGAAGATGAGGCTGGAGCCAAACTAATGAAACAGATATGAGGTGCAGCCACATTTCATTCCCCAGTTTTGCAAAAGAAATTACTGTTTTAATCAATTAGAATGATTCAAGTTACCCCATAATGGCAATAGAGCTGTCCCTTGGTATCTGAGGGGGGTTAGTTCCAGATTTTCCCCCTGCATGCCAAAATCCATGGATGCTCAAGTCTCTTATATAAAATGGTATAGTATTTGCATACAATCTATGCACATCCTACCCTATACTTCAAATCATCTCTGGATTACTCACAATACCTAATACAATGTAAATTCTATATAACTAATTGTTATACTGCATTGTTTAGACTAGTGACAAGGTAAAAAGACTGTACCTGCTCAGTACAGGCATAATATTTTGTCTGAGTTTTTTTGATCTGTGGTTGGATAAATCTGCAAATGTGGAACCCATGGATACAGAGGGTGGACTGTGCTCTTACATGCATTCTTAGGGAGCCAGGAATTGTACACAAATTTGACAAATGTGCCAAAAATCTGACAGTGTCCATAAGGGAGAGCCATGCAGGTAAAGGTCATAGGAGTTGCATTAAAATAAAGGCTGTGCCATGCCTGGTGGCACATGCTTGTAATCTTAGTACTTGGGAGGCTGAAACAGAAGGATCACAGGTTTGTGGCCAACCTCGGCCACTTAATGAGGCCCTCTACAACTTAGTGAAATCTTGTTTCAAAATAAAAGAATAAAATGGGGCTGGGGGTGTAGCTCAAAGGTGGAAGGCCCCTGGACTCCATCTCCGGTACCACACAAATAAACAAATAAAGTCTGAGAATTATTGATTTTTATAGATTTTTTTAAATCAGGGATTCAATGTTTATTAAACACAGGAATATTTCTCTGTCCCTTATTATAGTGTAAAATATCCAGAATTCTCCTGCAGTGGCCATCAACACCGCTGGTTCTCACCTCTCCATAACTTGCCCCTGGCATTCACCATGTGAATTCACAAACAGGCTCTGAGGCCTTCAGGGATGACAGATGCAGAATATTCAAAGAAAAGATAAAATGCAGACCCACCTTCCTTTGTGCCCCCTATCTCTTGGGGTTTCTTGGGGTCGGTCCCCCATCTTCCTATAACAGGTGTCTCTTCTTCATCCCATGGGGTGATGTTTGTATTTGCCTCACCATGGCTGAGGGGAAGTATGAACACCCCACTTGGGGTCTGGCCCCTATCTAAAGTAAGCTGTTTTGTCTTCCCTGGCATTTTTCACATTCTCTTACACAACCTCAGCCTGGGCCTTGCACAAGAACCAGCTGGTAAGCATCTGAAATGGTGTCAAGGCTGCCTGGGTCCCTCTGCCACTTCCTGGAGCTGGTCCCAGGGCCGATGCTGAGCTCCAGCCTCTCCCACCCACCCGACCTGGGCGGGCCCGGATGAGGACAGAAGCCCTTAGGAAAGGGAGGCCTGGCTCTCAACAGTCAGGTTGACTCAGGCTGCCAAGCCAGAATCCCAGCTGCCCTGTGGGGTGCACGCTCTCCTCTCCACGTGCTCGCCAGGATGACGTGCTCCTCTCACGGACAGTGCTCCTCTCCAGGGGGAGCACTCACTGGGTCATGGGAACATTTTCCCATTTCCTCCAGCACCAGAGAAGGTCGGTGGCTATGGTGTGACTTGAAGTCATTCAGAGACCTGCTTGCTCAGTCTGTCCTCTCCCTCCTGTCCTCTTGCAGTCACTGGGAATGGTGGAGCCATCCCTGACCCAAGCCAATGGGGAGTGCACACTGGAATGAGCATAAGCAAGTGGGGCTCATCATACATTGCAAAATGCAGAACTGTAGGACCCTAACCTCAGGTCTGTTCCTGTGGAGAGGTCCAGGCCCCCGGGGTGTCTGCATTTTCCCAGATGGGGTGGGGTGACTGAGGTTGTCTGTAGGTGTCACCTCTGGCTCCTACTGTCTGCCCCCACTGCATTCTTGTAGTTTGAGTCACTTTACCATCCCATGTGCACTGTCCTGGGTATGTACCCAGGTATGGAACTCAGGCCCTTGCCTTGATTTCCACCCAAACCGAACACCCATCGAAGACCTTTGTGCATGTAGCACACTCAGCCAAGGGTTGATCAGGCCAAGAGGGCTCATACTGTATCAGTGCAAACTTCAATTTGAATTTCTGATCTTTAATGATCCTCTTTGAGGCAACCCCCACCTTTGGAGATTTCCCAGGAACCAGACCACCCCACACTGCTAACAAAGCTCGTGTTTCTCTATAGAGTGGTTCATGAACCACCTGCATCAGCATCACCATTGTAGGAGTAGGAGCCTGATGGGGGGCAGTGTGTATGCATGTGTGTGTGTGTGTGTGTGTGTGTGTGTGTGTGTGTGTGTGAGCATCTCATGAGCATCTAAGAAAGAAGCAGAATGTATTTTGTTTTGTTTTGTTTTTATTTGATTCTATTTGCTAGGACACTTGATCATAAGTAGACCTTTACATTTGGGAATATGTGTCTTGCTAATTGCAGTGCCCTTTCACACAGTGATCTCTTGAGCCATATCTACAAAATCCAAATATTGAAAGGAATAATAAATGCCACTCAGTTCAGAGGTCTTCAAACCTTTTGTTTTCATGTCCTTTAAAAAAATGTTGTACCCTTATGTGCCCCCTCAAAAGTGTTGGTATTTAAGAATTTTTATTTTAAGCTTATGTATTGGTATTTAATAATTTTTATTTTGAGCTTAAATGGCTGCAAAAGATTTTCTACTGTAAATTTGAAATGTTTAACAGTTAAACTTTTTTGAGGGAATACTGAGTAGTGAATCCAGGGGCATAATGCCTCTGAGCTACACCCAACCATTTTTTAATTATTATTTTGAAATATGGTCTGGCTAAATTGCCGAGGGTCTCATTAAGTTGCTAAAGCTGGCCTCAAACCTATGATCTTCCTGCCCCAGCCTCCCAAGTATTGGGACTACAGGCTTGTACACTGTGCCCCACACAGTTAAACATCTTAAAATAACTACATAGTATTCAATTAAATGTGTCCAAAGAAAACTCTAATGTCATAGCAATTTGATATCCTCTACCTTTTGAGGGGGAAAGGGGAGAGCTGAGGATTGAACCCTCTGCTCTATGCATACTAGGCAAGTGCCCCACCATGAAGCTAAATCCTCAACCCTCTTTATTTTTGAGACAGAGTCTTGTTAAGTTTCCCAGGCTGGCCTTGAATTTTTAATCCTCCTGCCTCAGCCTCATGAGTAGCTGGGATTACAGGCATGTACCATTACACCCAGCTTCTCCAGTATCTTAGAAAAAAAAAAAATCCTGAACAAGCCCTTCTTTAATAGTTAGATATTTTTACAATAATCCCCTTTTCTCCTTGAGCTTGTATCTTTGTATCTATTTTCCTCTTCATTTATGAAACTTTATCCTGATGTAATATACACTTACACATGTATCTTATGGGATAGAGGTATAGAATTTTTTTCTGGAGTAGCCATTCTCAAGGTGTGGTCCAAGGACATCAAGGGACCCCTTAGAATCTTCTGGGGGGGATCTTTAAAATCAAAACTATGTTCATAATAATACTAAGGGGTTATTTATGTTTTTCGCTCTCATTTGCTCACAAATGGACAGTGAAGTTCTCCAGCAGCTGCATGGCATGCGTCATCCCAACATACAAATGTAGAAGCAGATTTGAGAATCCAGCTACCTTCCATGAAGCCAGATTTGCAAGACCACAAAATGATTCCACTCTCCCCACTACATTGTGTTTTATTGTTTGGAAAAATATAGTTATTTCTTATAAACATGTTATTTATGTTCATATATAATGGGTTTATTTTTTTACTTTTAAATTAATTAAATTTTTACAGTACTGGGGATTGGACCCAGGGGGCGCTCTACTACTTGAGGTACATCACAGCCCTTTTTATCTTTTTATTTTGAGACAGGGGCTTGCTAATTCACCCAGGCTGGCCTTGAATTTGCAATCCTCCTGCCTCAGCCACCTGAGTAGCTGGGATTGCAGACATGTACCACTGCACCCAGCTTAAATGAATTAATTCTTACTTCTTTCTTAGTTTTAACTGCTAATATGGTAAACATTGATAACTGTAGTTGACCTAAGTAAAAGTTATTTGGGGTTCTCAATAATATTTAACAGTATAAAGGAGTCCTGAAACTAAAAGGTTTTAAGCACTTCTGTTATACATTTAAGTAAGGATGGAATTGCTGAGTGGTGGGCTTTGTACCTCTTCAGCTTTTCTATATAATGCAATAAGTTTTCCCAAGTGGATACACCCATCACCCTCCTACCACCAATGTCTAAGGGTTGCTACAGCAGCAGACCTGATCCACTCTTCTCAGAAAGCCTTCTGAAGGGAGTGGCCTTATAAAGCACTCATTTCTCCCATCTCCCTCTCCCTGATACATGTTTTCCAGGTGGAATATCCAAGTGCCTGAGATTCAGTCTACTTTCTCAGATAAGGAGGCTCTTTGGTTCTGGGAACCAAGGTGAGGGGGGCCCTGAAGTCAAAGCGGCTGTGAAACACCATCAACCCTGCAGACAGCAGACGGCTGGGGTCCTGGAAGGAGAATGATTGCAGACTGATTTTCAGTTTGGTCTCCTTTGGATGAAGTTGATTTCTCCTTTGGATGAAGTCGATCTTTTTGCAGTTAAAAATGGACAACTACTTCCTCCTCTTCCCTAAGGCCACTCACTCCCTTAGGCCCTCCTTGCCTGAGTTTACCACCCCCTCCCATCAGTCAGCCAGAGCAGATTTTCTGCACATCTAAATCCTGTATACCCTCCAGCCTAAAAAGCTCTATTAAGTCATTGTTGGTCCTCTGCTGCTACTGGGCTGAAAGGGCACTGCCAGGGAGAAAAAGCGAGTCCCAGACAGACCTGGAGAGAGCCCAGAAAGGCTGTTCCTGCCTCTGAAACACCCAGAGCTGGAGATGACTTTTCCATTTCATTATTCCAAAGAATTTTTAAGAGGGACTATGAATAGCTTATAATATTCCTGCTCTGAAAACAAACGCAGGCACATGGGAATAATTGTGTTCACAGGAAGTAGGCTAGCCCGGTGCACAACAGCCGGGAAGCGTAAAAACCCTCCTGGTTTTCAGGAACATGTTTATTTGGGAGCAGGCTTTTTACCAGGGAAAATGCGGCTGGTTGTATGGGCTCTCTCTGATGTCCTCTTCCCTCCTCCCTCCCCACAAATCCCCTACTTCCTGCCCAAGTTGGCAGGAACTTGCTGTCCTGAGCCTGGGAGGGCTGCCAGAGCCCACCCATTTTCACCACAGAGCTTCTCTTCTGTTTCTAAACAGAGTGGCTTAAAACCGGATGCTGTAAGGAGCATGGGCTCCTCGCCCTTTGCTCCCCACCCCCAACGCCTGCCCCTGGCCCATAGAGCACCCCCCCTTACTGTTCTGGACCCTGGCGCCAGACCATAACCAGAGCTGGTCTCCTCTAGGGCTGGCACAGGCTCCGGGCCAGAAGGAAGCAGCCAGAGGAAATGTCACTGGGCAACAAGGCTCCCAAAGACCATTCCTACACCCCTCCCATTTCCATCTCCCCCACCTCCTGTCCTTGGAATTCTTGAGGCAGAAGGCAGCTCTTCTAGGAAGTCCCTCTCTCAAGATGGTTTGACTTAAGCCATCACAGATCATAGGGAGGAGGAAAAACAACCATAGGAATGTCGATTTCCCTCATCCATTTAGTTCTGATAGATGGCATCTTCATAGATGGTTCATACTTTCATTCATCCATTTCCTCTTCAACAAAGCATCTGCTCTCTACAGGCCATTGTTGCATGTGCTGGGGCTACAGCAGCAATAAAACAGGCAAAAATACCTGCCCTTATGGATCTGATGCCCTGATGGATGTTAGAAATGCCGTACAAGGATGGAATAGGAAGTCATTGGAAATATAATGAAGGGAGTAATCCAAAGGCCACTAGTCTAGAAAAGCAATAGCCTTTGACCCTGCCACCACCTTAAAGGTGCACCCAGGCTCACTAGGCCTGAAACCCAGATCTGAAGATCAGAAAAGGCAGGAAACCAGCGAAGAGTGAACAGCTAAGGAGAATGGGGAATTGGAAAAGTGACTTTGGATTTCCTGCTGCAATAGATCTGTGAGAGCAAGGAGGTAAGCTCAAGGCTGGGGGTGGAGACAGTCAGGGGTCTCTGTGGGCCTCCTTGCCTGCCCCACTGCTCTGTTGTTGTATGGGCTGCGACACCATTACCAACACGTTGCCAGTACAACAGTGGAGAAAACTAAAAGGAAACAGCCATTGCCTTCCACAAGAGCTGTGATGTCCAAGTCTCTGCAAATGAAATTCCAGTTCCCTCCATCTGTGCAGGGAAGGCTTTGTCCCTGGTTCTCACGATTGGGTTATGGGCAGTGCCTCCAACATTTTGCTTTCAGTTTCTGTGATTCCAATGTCTCTATCCTAGGCCTAGGATCTATAAATATACGATTCATGCAATGAACACACAGAGTGACAACCATGTGCCAGGCCTGTGCAGGGTGCTAGAAAGGCCCTTCTGGGGGCCTGCCTTGAGGGGAGTAATGGGAGAGGGGGCACCACCTTGCACAGCACACACCTGGGGGTGTTCTCATGAGGAAGCAGCTAGCTCTGGGGGCAGGTGGCAGAGAGGGCACACCTGCCTGGGCTGTGTGTTCAGTCTTCATTGAGTGTTGGTCACACGGTACTGGGCACCTCAAGAGGGCTTAGCTCAGAAGGGACAGTAAGTTTGTTCAAGGTGAATGAACAGAACTGGCAGCTGATGGGAAGAGGAAGTGGGGGAGTTTTTCAGGCAGTCAGCAGTCTGTGCAGAGAATTGAGAAGGTCAAGGTCCGGGGAAGGACCAGCAAGTAGTGGGAGTCTGAGCCCAGGGGTGGGGAGATGGCGTGGCACTAGAGGGGGCGGGGCGTGGAGGCAATGCCAAAGACAGTTTGGACTTTATCCTAGAGTAAGCAAGCAGGAATCATGGAAGGGTTTTAAACTGGACAGGGCATGATCAGATATAGGAGGAGGCACACACACGCGCACACACACATTATACATGCACATATATATACAATAAATTCAAATATCTAAATTGTCTAAATATATACACTTTACATTCCTATATGATCAGTTATTTCATTTTTATTACTCTATGTCCTCTCCTCTAGTCAGTCAAGGCCTGCATGCTGCCCAGGAGCATTATGATTCCCTTAGCAATAATATAAAGAGAAAAGCAGAGCTGCCATCTAGTCAGGCTCTCCCCCTTACTTCCAAATGATGCTCTTGAGAATCAACAGGCAAAGCTCTAGAGAAATGAGGAGGACTCAGAAGAGGACATGGAAGAGAAGTGGGCAGGTGGTCTCCTTCCTGCCTCGAGGATGGGGGTGGCATCAATGGAGCCTGGAGATGGGGCGGCAGTGGAAACAAGGGGTCTTGGGAGAGGCTGCCAGCCCCAAGGTGTTGGGTGCCAGTGGGTGGTGCAGAAATGATGCCCACGCATGCAGCCCACTTTTCGTCTTCCTCATGAGCAGATCTGACACTTGGGCCAAAGCTGTTTGCAGCTCTGTGAGCCAAAGTTGCTAGTCAACAGTGAGCTGAGAGTGGCTGGTCACATGGGGACCAGAGGGAAGTCCACTGGGTCAAGAGACTGCTGTGCTCCATCCAACCTGCCTGAGGCAAAGACCAGCTCAGCCCTTGTTCCCCTATCCCCAAAAAACACACACAAGTGCTTGACACCACAGAACGGGGAAGGAATATTAGGGGAAAGAAGCTATACATGCTGAGTACTATTTTTTCTTTTTTTTTGGTGACTTAAAAATCTGCCCAATGTAAGATTTTTAAATTTCAAAAAGAAATAAAGTATAAGGAGAAAATAAAGGAAAAATAGAAAAATTAATATAGACATTAGAATCCAGTGATTTATACTAATTTTATATAATTACCAAAGGTAGAATATGAAATAGACTCTGAGCTTCCTATGAAACAAAGCAAAAATGAGGATGTGAGAGCCACAAACCTGAGAGTACAGAAGACAAAAGATAAAGCTGGTTCCTCACTAATGGCTCTCCTTTTCCCTGTTCTGGGGCTTGAGTGGGCTTTTTTTCCTCCCATGTTCTCAGCACCTTATCAGCAATATATACAATATAATTTTTCTATGGTTATTTCCATAGAGTTTCTGAGGGTGAGACTCCCAAACCCAACTTAGGAACAGCAATTCTATGCAGTGACAGAGGAGGAAGGCCGAATACATCAACCCATGGTAGCAGATTTATCTGCTTTTGAGTGGAGGATAAGACCCACATTATCTAAAGGATGGACTGCAAATCCTAAGCAATCTTCCATCAGTGTTTGCTAAAAATTGAGTTACACATAGTTTGAAGATATATTATTTAGGAAGAACTTAGCTGAAGTAAGTTTCCATGACTAAGTAAAGGCAAATTAGTAATCTTAAAAATTAATCTAACATACATCCAAAGAAATAATAGTCATTAAAATTATTTTCTATATCAATTCTCATGACCTGAAAAATGTCCTTCCATGACAGTTAAAAAATCAGTTACAAAATATGATGTATGATATGAAATACTGAAGGGAGAGAAAAGGTTTAAAAATATTAACCAGTTACTTCTAAGTGAAATACATACACACACTCACACACACACACACACACACACACACACACACACACACACATAATATGAATGTGTCAGGCCTCCAAGAGAGGCTTGTTTAGTTTTATTTATTTAATTTGTTTAGTAGTGCTGGGGATGGAACCCAGGGTCTCGTACTTGCTAGTCAGTGCCCTACCACTGAGCTACACCTCCAACCCCTTTAAGAGAGCCCCTTTAAGGGGTCTCCAGGAGTTCAAACCAGAGAGCCTCCAGGAGTTCAAAATCATCTGACTGTTTGGATGCAGATCTCTAGGCCTCACCTTGTCCATATCTTTGGGACTAGTTGTCCACATCTTTAAGAACCTTTCCCAGAACTGCTAAGGCAGAAGGTAGATAAGCCTAGCTCACTAATCCCAATCTTCTTTTTTTTTGGCGGGGGGAGGTATTGAATCCAACCTTCTAACTCCTCAAATCCTATACCTTCTCCCTCCTCTTAGTCCCAACCCTCTCCCATTACAATGAGGGGAGGGAGTGCCCACACCAGCTCTTTTCCTAACTTCTTACTATTCCACCTACCTCCAAATATATACACATGATGCTCTAATTCTTTTTTTCCCCTAACACATTTACTTGCAAGCTCCTGATAAGGGGAAATAGCCAGTGAGCTCCAGGGATTGTCTAAACAACAAGTAGACCACAGATCCCATGCTGGGATTATTGAAAAATAATTCTTAAATTTCCTAAATGCTTGTTGGGCCTCCACATGAAATGTCGCACCTGAACCTTGTCACATCCAGTTTGATTAGTGACCTTGGGGATAACCACAGGGCCAACCAGAGAATAACTAGCGTGACTAATTTTGACTCAGGGCTTTAACACCATCTTGATGCTAACTAGTAGTGATCTGATCAGTTGGCTCCAGATGTCTGGAGCCTTGAGAGATTTGACAATCAGAATTCAGACACATGCTCTTAATTTCCTAACAAAGTGGATGCCATTTGAAGCCTTGGCAATCATGGTTCCTGAGCTTCACTGCCCATATTAGCTTAAGTTAGGGGAGGATGACTTTTGTCTATCTCCAGATACAGTGGAATAGTGTATATAAAACTCTGCAAATCCCTAGAAGCTGTGTAAATATAGTGTTTACACTCACTGTTTTTATAAAGCCCAAATATGAAACTCCCCAAAAGTTGTTCTTAAACCCAACATAATCAGCTGATGTTCCCCAAAAGCACATGAACATGGACCTGACTGATAACTTGGCCCTAAAAGAATCCCTCCTAGCACTACGATTCTATTTTTATGTGAGCTACAAGGTGATCGTTAAGGCGATGCTTTCTGTTATTAATAATCATGGTTGAAGAAAACAGCTCCCTGTGGTACCCAGGTCCTCGGGCATATCTTCACATGGGGTTTCCTGAGACATGGATGCTTGGTACCTCTCAGAGAGCCTCCCAAGGATCCCTTGGGTTCCAACCAACCAGTCCCCAGGGGCTGCTTGTTTCTTTTGTCACAAAGGGTTCATCATCCTAAAAGCATATATCTTCTGCTTTCTCTATGTCCAGTGTATCAAAACCCAATTCAAAAGTGGACCCAGAGGCCATTTATAAGTAGACTTGTAAAGCAGGCCGTGGTGGCGCACGCTTGTAATCCCAGCATTTGGGAGGCTGAGACCAGAGAATATACAAAATAAATAAATAAACAAACAAAAATAAATAAATAAATAGACTTGTATATGATTCTCCAAGAAGAAATTTCATCTCTACTTCTCATAAACACAGTGGCCCTGATTCTGAGGGTGGCCCTGTCCCCATGGCTTAGGAAAAATGTCTTTATTCTTTTTTTTTTTTTTTTTTTTTTTGCTGTCCTGGGGATTGAATTCAGGGGCATTTTACCTCCAAGCTATACCACCAGCCCTATTTTTTATTCTTTATTTTGAAACAGGGTCTCACTAAGTTGCAAAGGGCCTCACTAGGTAGCTGAGGCTGGCCGCGAGCCCGGATCCTCCAGTCTCAGCCTCCCAAATGCTGGAATTACAAGCGTGTGCAATCATGCCCGGCTTACTCTATTCTTAAGATGAAATAAAAACTGCTCAGGTAGATCTGTGATTTTGTCTTGGCAAACAGTTTCTGACAACCAGAATCCATTGAACGAACACTCGTGGGCTTTGTTTCAGAATCTCAGATGACAGAAACATTCTCACTGACTCGAAATGAGAAACAGAATGCTCAGCTACTTTTGATATTTTAAACTAACATGTTAAAACAATCATGAAGACTGTGTCTTGATTGTCCTCATATCAAAACATGTTCTCTAACTGCCTTACCAAATGAAAGTTGAAGTTCTGACACTGAGAAAACGACTTAATGGGTTGTCAGTAAACCTTTGTTGATATGCAAAGAATTATGCTGAGCACCTTGGTGCTAAAAAAGTAAATAGGACGCCATTTCCATTGGGAGGACCTTATAATCCAGATCCTTATAATAAAACCAGACATGAACACTGATAAATATAAGTAGAATATGAGAAGTACCACAAAAGAGGGACAAACAAAGCTATAGGGTTTCAGATGCAAGAGATTGCTTCAGGCTGCAGGGAACCTATGAAGATGGCACAGGAGTGACATTTGAGCCATCTCAGCATGCATAGTCTGGCTACTGGATCTCCCCCGTGTTTCTCCCGTTACCCATCCAATAAAGTTTCCTTGCCATTGCAGCTCATGGTTACAACTCGTGTTCATTTTCTATTGCTGTATCACACATGACCACAAACTTAGTTGAAACCCGTGTGTATTATAGTTTTTGTGGGTCAGAACCTGGGCATGGAATTGCTGGGTTCTCACAAAGCTAAAGTCAATATGTCTGCTGGGTTGTGTTCTTATCTGGAATTCTTCCAAGTCCATTCAGGTTGTTGGCAGAATTTCTGTCCTTGTATTTGTAGACCGAGGTTCCTGTTTTCTTGTCGGCTGTTGGCCAGGGGTTGCTCTCAGCAGCTAGAGTGAGAGGACTCCCTCATCTTTTAGCTGCAGTATCCTCCAACAACATGGCTGATTATTCCTTCAGAGCCAGTGGGAGGATTTCTTTCTTCAAGGAAGGCCTGGGCCCCCTTTTTAAGGACTTGCCTGAATATGTCAGGCCCATCTGACATAATCAGGGTAATCTCCCTTTCATTTTAGCCAAAGTAACTGAGGAGGAACCTTAATTACATCTGCAAAATCCCTTCACCTTTGCCAGACCATGTACCCTAATCACCCCAGTTAAATCCCATCATATTCATTGGTCCCTATACTCAAGGAGAAGGGATTATGTGGATGTATTATCCAGGGGCAGGAATCATGGTGGGGGTGTTCATCTTGGGGTCATTTTGCCTGCTATATGACTTAAGAAAAGTATAAGCTTTAGTACCCATGTGAGAACACAATCCTTACTAAAAAATTTCAACTCTGTTACAATTTTTTTTGTGTGGTACTTTGGATTAGACCCAGGGCTATTCTACCTCTGAGCTACACCCCTATTCCTATTTTATTTTTTATTTCGAAACAGGGTCTCACTAAGTTGCAAAGAGCCTCCCTAAGTTGCCAGGGATGGCCTAGAACCTGTGATCTTCCTGTCTCAGTCTCCCAACTACTAGAATTACAGGCATGTGCTACCATATCTGGATGTTTCTGTGTACAAATTTAAACCAATAGGACTGTAAGAGTCAGAGAAAGATATGAAAAGAGATGTGGCAGATTGTATTTTCAAACAGGGCTATATAGTGTAGCACAACACACACACACACACACACACACACACACACACACACAGCATGCTATCCTTACCACGTGACTTTGAACCCTCTTCTCATTGAGTGGTGGTTGGGGTCTATGTTACCTTCTCTTAGACTTAGTCCCACAAGTCATTTAGTAGCTGGACAAATGGCACATACATCCCAGTACCCGAGAGGCTGCGACAGGAGAATTACAGGTTCAAGGCCAGCCTTAGCAATTTAGCAAGACTCCCAGCAACCTAGCGAGACCCTATTTCAAAACAAAGAATTCAAAAGGGTTGAGGGTGGGGTGTAACTTGGAGGTAGAATACTCCTGGGTTCAATCCCCAGTACAAAGAAAGAGAGAGAGAGAGGGAGGGCAGGAAGGGCAGGAAGGCAGGAAGACGGAAGGAGGAAGGAGGAAGGAAGGAAGGAAGGAAGGAAGGAAGGAAGGAAGGAAGGAAGGAAGGAAGGAAGGAAGGAAGGAAGGAAAGAGGTCATATAGTGTCATGAATAGAGAATGGCAGAAATAACACTAAATGACTTCTGAGACTGTCATAAAAATGCCATGCATATCCACCCTCCCTCTTGAGACATTCTCCTTGGAACTGCAGTGCGAGAACACCCTGCAGTCACAGAAATGCCACATGTAACATGTAGGTGCAACAGCTGGCAGTCCCAGCTGAGGTCCCAGCCAACAGCCACCACCAAATGCCAATATGTAAGGGAACCAGCTTGCAATGATGCCAGCCCCTAGCTGTTGAGTCACCCCTCACCCTCAAGCCACCCCAGTAAGTGACATGTGGGAGCAGAAATGAGCTGTCCCTTTTGAGCCCTGCTCAAACTGCAGATTCATGAGTAAAATGAATGATTGTTATTTTAAGCCATTTGGTTTGAGGTGGTTTGCTAAGCAGCTGCACGTGAGTGGAGCAGATGTGAATGCAAGCTGGATGCTGGCGGCTCTGGATCTCCGGAATCCAGAGGAAGCCAAGCCCTCCCTCCCGTAACCAGGAAGGTGGAAGCAGCCAAAGGCCTCTTGTCAGCAGCACTCGACAATGGTACAGTACTTTAATCTAATCTCCGTGCTTTAATCTGGGGCATCCCCTACCCTAGGATTAAGAACCCTGAGCTGCCCAGAAGGAGCTTGACTTACTGCCTGAGACAAACAAACTGAGAAAGTGGGGGTGGGGGTGAATGAAGAATGAGGGAATGCCTGAGAAGATACAAACTGAATTTCCCATTGCTATGCCACGTCCGTGGTTCTCTGCAAAGCATGTAATTCCAGCTCTTTGGCTGCATCTCAAGAGGCACTGGGGTAAAAGAGCTTTTCACATGTGTTCTTGCTTATTTGGCTGAGTGTGGGAGGGAGGATTTCTGAGGGATCCGGAAATCTCCCATAGATGTGGCACTGTGGGAGGTTGCTTAGGGCAGCAGGGGCAAATAGTGTGTGCTATACCATACAGACACACACTGTACACCACACACACACCACACAATGCACCTATGCACACATGTGACACAGCACACACTCACACACACAGCACAGGAACAGCCAGCTAACCTTCATCAAGAGGAACCTATGTTAGGAAAGGTTTGACTCAAACACTTGTGAGAATCTAAGGAAAATTACAAATCCTAGAATTATGTTTTGCAATCGTTCAATCCATTTTATAGACAAAGAAGTTGAGAAATGTGTGCTCTCATTCCTAGGCTGGAGCCGTTTGCCTAGCCCTCAGTGCTAGGGAGGCCTCCTCCGCCTCTCCTTGATGTTCAGAAATAACCAGGCTTTAACGGCTACTCTTTCTCTGTGTCTGTGCGTGCACACATACTCCCCTCATCATCTATCCATCTATGGTTTTGACTTAAATTTTTTTAAAAAATGGAAGGAGAGAAAAGGGAAGGAGGAAGGGAAGGAAGGGAGGGGGAGGGAGAGAGGGAAAGAAGAAAGAAAGATAAGAGAGTGAGAAAGAAGGAAGGAAGGAAGAAAGAAAGGGAGGGAGGGAGGAGCCTGCTGCTTTCTCTCCTTACCCCTG
>PVLC010015693.1:0-36855 GCA_004027655.1 Graphiurus murinus
TACTGGGGATTGAACCTCCGAACTACACCCCCAGTCCTATTTTTTATTCTTTATTTTTTTAAAACAGGGTCTCACTAAGTTGCAGAGGGCCTCATTAAGTAGCTGAGGCTGGCCGCGAACCCGGATCCTCCTGTCTCAGCCTCCCAAGTACTGGGATTACAAGTGTGCGCCACCATACCCAGCTTCCCGCCTGAATTTCTTCTGTTTCCTTCCTGGGAGCGGGGTTGTCAGTTTTTAACCCATGGAACCCAGAAACTTGGGTATTTCATCTTGGCCCCTTAGATTGGCAAATTAACAATTAATACGAATTAATACTGGTAGCTCACGTTTGTGATCCCAGTACTTGAGAGTCTGAGACAGGAGGATCGCAGGCTCATGGCCAGCCTCAGCTACTTAGTGAGGCTTTCCACAACTTAGTGGGACCCTGTTTCAAAAATAAAGAGAATAAAAAAATAGGACTGGGGTGTAGCTCAGAGGTAGAATGTGCCTGGGTTCAATCCCCAGTACCAAAAAAAAAAAAAAAACCCAAGGGGGTTTTAAATACTTTCATCCATATATGTTTTAAAAAATGACAGCTAAAATTATACCAGATTATTGGGTATCACAGGCACCCTGTGAAAGGGAAGCTCCTATTTGCAGTAGTTTTCAGTGTTACAGTTGGAAACAAATCACTTGTTTTACTCTCTTGCAGGAAAGCAAGTGGACAGCTCGGGTTCAGGCTGTGCGTGAGGAACACAAGAAAGAGAAGAGTCGGGTAAGACTGAGAAGCCAAGGGGCCCTAAGTGTGTGTGTGTGTGTGTGTGTGTGTGTGTGTGTGTGTGTGTGTGTGTGAGAATTACTGGGGATTTAAGCCCAGGGCCTTACACAATGCTAGTCAAACACCTCTACCACTAAACTACATCCCCATTCCCAAGTGGATCACTTTTTAAAGAGTATCTACTTCTTTAAAATAAGGGTAATAATTGTCTGCTTACCATTTGTGGAGAAATGTATAACAAAATTAAATTAGTTACAATTCTAAGATAAAAAATAAACAAAGCTACTAATTTGTTATAATGTTTCACTTTTTTCTTTGGTACTAGGGATTGAACCCAGAGGCATTGTACCTTAGAACCACACCCCCAGTCCCTTTAAAAATATTTTTATTTATTAATTGATGCATTGTAATCATACATCTTTGTTAGGTACAAGCTAATAAGGCATATATGCAAACATTTCTCATTTAACCCCTTCCCCAATTCCCACCCCACTCCCTTGACCTCCCTCCTTCTCAAGTTCAGTTTAGTGATTGACGCTGATATATTTGTGAAAGTCCATCGTGTGCATTAGGGTGCTCCCCCTCCCCGGTCCATCACCTTCAGTTAAGTCAACTCCTTTGCTTATCTAGGGTTTCTCCTTTTTCATCTGGAGACCCTCTAATGCTCCATCTTCTCCCTAGCATCCACATATTAGGGAGAATATATGCTTTTTTACTCTTTGTGACTGACTAATCTCACCTAACATAATGTTTTCCAGTTGCATCCATTTCCCTGCAAATAACATGATTTTGTTCTTCCTTATGGCTGAGTAAAATTCCATTGTGTACATATCCCATAGTTTTGTAATCCATTCATCTGTAGATGGACATCTTGGCTGTTTCCATAGTTTGGCAATTGTGAATTGTGCAGCCATAAACATAGATACATAGGCATCATAATACATTGTTGGTGGAATTGCAAATTAGTGCAACCACTTTGGAAAACAGTATGGAGGATCCTCAGATGAATGGGAGTGAACCTACCATATGATCCAGCAATACCACTTCTGGGTATCTACCTTTTAAAATTTTTATTTGGAAACAGGGTCTTGCTAAGTTGCTGAGGCTGGCCTCAAATCTGTGATCCTCCTGTCTCAGCCTCCTAAAGTACTGGGATTACAGGCGTGTGCTACCACGCTCTGCTCCTTTCCATCCTATTAATGTTGCATTTCTGAAAGTCTAGACCCCATATATAGTAACAAAATACATATAAAAAAATTTGTATTTTTACTGAATAGATCACATTTTCCTACGTTTTAAAATATTCTTCAAAAAATCATGATTTTTAATGGCTATGTGATGACCCTATGGATATACCATAAGTGATTTAATAATTTCTTCATTGTTGAATACATTTTTCACGTTTCAGAGCTGTAATATATATAAAGGAAAAGCTGGGCATGGTGACGCATGCCTGTTATCCCAGTACTTGGGAGGCTGAGATAGGAGGATCACAGATTCAAAGCCAGCCTCAGCAAAACAGTGCGGCTCTTAGCAACTTAGCAAGACCTTGTTTCCAAATAAAAAATAAAATAGGGCTGGGAGTGTAGCTTGGAGGTAGAATGTCCTTGAGTTCAATCCCCAGCACCACACACACAAAAAAAGAAATAATTAAAAGCAAAGACTATATACATTAAAATAATTTTAATGAAAACAACTTAATTATGATACTGATTCCCTTTCACCTACTTATGTCAAAAATGTCAGTGGTAAAATATATTTCTACCAGTGTGAAAAAAATGGAAGTAGTTGTATTTGATAAAATCTTAAGATGGGAAAACCTCTGTTTATTTTTCTCTTGAAATTGCCTTTAGTACTTTTTGTATCCCTTGCATATTTTTTCTAAATGGAAAAAAATGTTTTCCGTATATTTCCTAAAATGACCTTTCTTAGCATAGTAACGAGTATCATATGACAGGAGGTCGTATAATTCATGTGTATAATAGGTAGGATAAAGAATATATGACCACAAAATTGATTAGCTTATATTCCTTCAAAGTAGTCCAAATACTGAGGAAGAACAAAAAAAAAAAAAAGAAAAGAAAGAAAGAAACTGTGAATGTGAATAGTACCAATAGTCAGATATTATTCTAACTTTAAAACTCTCATTGCTAAGCTGGGCATGGTAGCACATACCTATAATCTCAGTATTTGGGAGGCTGAGGTAGGAGGATTGCAGGTTTGTGGCCAGCCTCAGCAATTTAGTGAGGCCCTCCGCAACTTTATGAGACCTTGTTTCTTTTCTTTGTGTGTGTGTGTGTGTGTGTGTGTGTGTGTGTGTGTGTGTGTGTGTGTGATGGAGGTTACTGGAGGTAGAGCCAAGGGTACATTCTACCTTCGGGCCATATCCCCAGCACTATTTTATTTTTTATTTGAAAACAGGGTATGGCTACGTTACTGAGAGCCTCACTGTGTTGCTGGGGCTGACTTCAAAACTGAGATCCTCCTGTCTCAGCCTGGGATTACAGGCATGCACCACCACACCCAGCTGAGACCTTTTTTCAGAAAATAACCAATTGGGCTAGAGGTGTAGTTCAGAGGTAGAATGCTTCTGGTTCAATCCCCAGTAACACACACGGGTGCACACACAAACACACACACACACACACACATGCACCATTGCTAGAAGAAATAGGAACCATGATTTTTTTTTCTCTATTCAATTTGTAATATCACTTAGCCATGTAAATAAATGTGGTGTTTATACACAGTCACATACACACACAAATACACATGAACGTACGCTCATACTGTGGTCTACATAGACTGAAAATTGTGTCACCGATGTAGTGGTTCAATTCAGGAGATGTTTACTGAGCATTTTCTGTCGACCATACTTTGTAGGGCTAAAAAGAGATACAAAACCATGCCTGCCTTCAGGAATTACTACGTGATTGTAGTACAGCAAGAGGAAAAGTGAGGGTACCAAGAATGGGTTCGTGAAAACACTAACAATGGAGTTATGAGGTGACCAATGTGGAGCGCCCTCGGCATTTAGCAGTTGACCAACGCAGGGCTGGCGCTGCCCTTGGATAAGGCCCTCCTTATTTCTCCAGCCTGAACTCCAGGTCAGGCGGCCACCTTTGTACTGGACATCTTCACAGGCTTCTCAAATGGAACAGGTCTAAAAGAAGTTCTTGGGTTTGTTCCCAAGATACGGTACATGACACCCTAGTTTACCCTGGTGAACATCTGGTCCATCTCTCTCTCTCACTCCCCAATTGCATCTCTGTTCTTTTATACATATCCACTGCCTCTACCTGTGCCCAATCTCTAGAGTCCCATAACTGGTCTCTGTCCCTCCCTCCCTCCCTACCCCTCCCCTCCTTTCTCCTTCCTTCTTTCCTTCCTTTTATTTGTGTGATACTGGGGATTGAACCCAGGGGAGCTACATCCCCAGCCCTTTATAACTTTTTCATTTTCTTTGTTTTTAATGAAACAGAGTCTCACAAGACTGCTGAGAGTCTCACTACCTTGCTGAGGCTGTCCTTGAACCTTTGATCCTTCTATCTCTGAGTACTCAGATTATAGGTGCACACCACCATGCCTGGCTCCAACCTGCCTTTCTCAATATACTCGCCATGGAGTGGGTAACATAATCTGGCTGCTGGCCACCACTGAAGTTTCATCCCAATCCTTTCTCACGCTAAACCTGTTCTTTCTAGCTATGATGGCCTTCTGGTAATTTCTAGAACATTCTAGATTTTTTTTTTTTTTTTTTTTTTTTGCAGTACTGGGGATTGAACTCAAGGGCATTCTACCTCTGAGCTACACCCCCAGCCCTATTTTTTATTCTTTATTTTGAAACAGGGTCTCACTAAGTTGCGGAGTGCCTCACTAGGTAGCTGAGGCTGGCCGCGAACCCAGATCCTCTGGTCTCTGCCTCCCGAATGCTGGGATTACAAGCGTGCGCCACCATGCCCGGCTAGATTTTTTTTTTAAACACATGGAAAGCCCTCCCACTTGCTCTTCATGTGGTTTGCTCCTTCCCCTCCAGATTAGTTTTCTATTCTTTGTGACAAGTGACTACAAATTTAGTGGCCTAAAATGACCTACGTTTATCATTTCACAGTTTCCATGGAATAAGAGACCAGTCATGGCTTGGCTGTGTCTGTCGCTGAGGGACTCACAACATGCATTCAGAGAGACAGAAGCTGTGTTCTGCTGCTGATGGTTAAGTCTTGGGTTGAGGCCCTCAGCTCCTAGAGGCTGCCTCCCCCCTCAGCAATTTTCAACATGGTTGTTGACTTCTTCAAGGCCTGCTAGCAAAGATTGAAGCTTCTTTGTTTTGTGGTACTGAGGATTGAACCCAGGGACATTCTACATCTGAGCTATACCCCTGGCCCTTTAAGTTTAATATTATTTTTTTGAAACAGGGTCTTGCTAGGTCGTTTAATCTCACTATTGGCTAAGACTGTCCTCGAACCTGCGATCCTCCTGTCTCAGCCTCCCAAGCATTACAGGTGTGAGCCACCATGCCTGAGCTTCTTTTAAAGGGTTCACTAAGCAAGACTGGCCCACACAGTAAAATCTTTTTCATTAGCTCAAAGTTAGCAGATTTTTACTTTGCCTCTGCAAAGTCCTTTCACCTTTGCTGAGTTCTTTAGAAGCACATGATTCCCACCCAGGGGATGGGGATCCTTCAGGCTCAGACACTGGAGGGTGTAGTCCTGAGGGTCATGTTAGAATCCTGTCCACCACACCCTCCTTGACCTCTATGTACATGTACATCTACGTATGAAGAACTTTCTTTATTATGCTCATCACAAATGTAGCTCTGATCACTATTTAACTTTTTTATTTTGTACTGGAGATTGAACCAAGGGGCATTCTACTCCTGAGCTACACCCCCAGCCCTATTTTATTTTATTTTATTTCTTGTAAACATAGTCTCACTAAGTTGCTGAGTCTGGCCTCGAACCTGTGATATCCTCCTGTCTCAGCCTTCCAAGTAGTAGGATTATAGGTGTGCACCACCATGCCTGGCTTCTGATCACTATTTTTAATTTGTTTTTTTATCCACTTGTTTATCATCTGTCTCTCCCCCTCTGAACAAAGAAAGGGCTCTGCTACTGATCTCGCCATTGTCTTCCCAGCCTCCACCAAATGCCTAAAATGTGGTTGGCGCTCATTACATACCGGCTGAGTGAACGTGGAGGTAGCTGGACGTCTTACAAGGGAGTCATTCAGCCCTGTTTCTGTAGATGGAGAAACAATAATTATAGGGTTCAGAACCTTGAGGTTAAGAGTTGCCTGAAAGTGCAATCTCTACCGTGGGAAGGACACTAGTCTCGATTTTCCTCATGGACCAGGGACCCGGGGACCCATGGCTGATTGGATGGACCTCCCAGCCTGCGTTACCCATGGCAGCCAAGACGTAAGGTCTCAAGGCCGTAGATGACAGTTTTTCTGCACCACAGGTGGAAGAAGTGTTCCCGTTATCCATCTGTGTCACACGGAAGTGCAGGTGGCCGGCTCTTGCGGTTCCTGTAATAGTGTCTGGAGCTAGCCCATACTGGCTTGCTCCAAAGTGTGTACGTCCTTTCAACCGATTGGGGTTGTTTTTGCTTTGAAAGCTGGTTAACCAGCACACTCCTGGGTTCCCACAAGCATTTAGAAATGCTTTGGTATTTGTAGTTCCCATATATTTAATCCTTCTGCGCATCCTGTGAGGTCAGTACTGTTACCCATTTTACAGAGGAGGAAATGAAGGGTTACAAAGATCCTGTCTTGCCCAACGTCACTGGGATTGGATTGAGGACATTCTGTACTCCAGGGTCCGGGCTGGTGCGCCACACTGTCTGGCTGTCTCGCCATGCTTCAGGGACTTAGGGCAGGAGAAGAGTAGGACGGTGTAGAGTGGTTGCTTTTCTATAAGGGCAAAGGGTGTTCCCTCTTGGTCCTCTAAGGCAGTAGCTCTTAGCCAGGGATGCACTTTGGAGCGCCCCCAGTCTCTTCCTACATGCACACCCGACTCCTCTCACTGACATTCTGATTCAGTACATGAGTCTGAGACATGCGAATTTTGAGAAGGACAAACCCCAAACAACCAGGGCTCTTCTGCTTAGGACCCATGATTTGAACCACTGTTCTTAGATTATTAAAGTTCCTAAGTTCCTATTCTGGTTTTTTTTTTTTTTTTTTTTTTTTTTTGGCGATACTGGGGATTGAACCTAGTGGCATTCTACCTCTGAGCTACACCACCAGTCCTATTTTTTAATTCTTCATTTTGAAACAGGGTCTTACTGAGTTGCAGAGGGCCTCACTAAGTAGCTAAGGCTGGCTGGGAACCTGCAATCCTCCTGTCTCAGCCTCCCAAGTACTGGGATTACAAGCCTGCGCCACCACACCTGGTTCCTATTCTGGTTCTTGAAGGCATCATAGAGCATTGGTACTGAGGGACGGAATTCAGGTTTCCTTATGAATAGGGGACTTTTTTTTTTTTTTTAGGTACTGGGGATTGAACCCAGGGGCATTCTATCTCCAGACTACACCCCAGCCCTATTTTTTATTCTTTATTTTGAAACAGGGGCTCACTAAGTTGCAGAGGGCCTTGATAAGTAGCTGAGGCTGGCTTCGAACCCGGATCCTCCCGTCTCAGACTCCCAAGTACTGGGATTACAAGTGTGTGCCACCACGCCCGGCCCCTTGTCCTATTTTTTATTCTTTATTTTGAAACGGGCTCACTAAGTTGTGGAGGGCATCACCAAGTAGCTGAAGCTGGCCGTGAGCCTGCAGTCCTCCTGTCTCAGCCTCCCAAGTCCTGGAATAATCCTTATGTCTTTAAAGCCTGTGGTGTCTCGGCAGGCATGGGAACTCCAGTGGGAGCTGTATGGCCTCAGCGGGCCACCAGGCTGCGCTGCTCCCTGCCTGCTGCCCTGGTTGTTCAGAAGCTGCTGGCTTCTCCTCCTCCTCCTCTTAAACCCCAGCAGAGGGGTGGATTCAATCAGGTCCAGTAATCTCTGCCGGAGACCTAACTATTAATTATTCCACATGATTGGTGCCTACTCTTCCCACAATGCGCATATTGTGTTTCTCTGTTTGGGGGAAGTTGCCTTTGCCAATTTTTTATTGCTTTTACCTGGATTCTTGGCAGACTTTTTTTTTCTTTTTTTTTTTAACGTAACACTGGTAGGAGTTCAAAGGAAGCCACAGATAAGTGATGGCATGCCCTTTCGACCCAGCAGACGTCCCGGAGAGCTGGGGAGGTTGTAGAGTGGTCCATGAGACACAAGGACGGGCTGACGTGAGTGGGCGGAGAGCGAAGTGTGGAGCTCCCAAAAGCAGGACCCAGAAAACAGGTTCAGGGGGCCACGTGCTTTTTGAGATGCTATCTCACCAGCTCTCTGACTCTGCAGTCCTCTCTCAGTGAACTCGGCTATGCCTTTCTAGTCCGTTTGTTTTGGTACCGGGGATGATTAAACCAAGGAGCATTCTACCTCCGAACTACACCCCCAGTCCTATTTTTTATTCTTTATTTTTTTAAAACAGGGTCTCAAGCCGGGCGTGGTGGCGCACGCTTGTAATCCCAGCATTCGGGAGGCTGAGACCGGAGGATCCGGGTTCGCGGCCAGCCTCAGCTAACTAGTGAGGCATTCTGCAACTTAGTGAGACTCGGTTTCAAAATAAAGAATAAAAAATAGGGCTGGGGGTATAGCTCAGAGGTAGAATGCCCCTGAGTTCAATCCCCAGTACCGCCAAAAAAAAAAAAAAAAACAGGGTCTCACTAAGTTGCAGAGGGCCTCACTGAGTAGCTGAGGTTGGCTATGAACCTGTGATCCTCCTGTCTCAGCCTCCCAAGTTTTGGGATTACAAGCGTGCGCCACCACACCCGGCTTTCTAGTTCGTTCTTAATGCCAGTATCAACATGATGCTATTGCTTGGTTGTATTGGCGTTCCCCTGTTTCTTGAGGGCTGGAATGACTCCCCAAATTGTTGATCAGGTCCCAGACCCTGAGCCTCTACCCAGAGCTCTGGATATTTTCACTGGCTTTCTTTCTCATTTCTAGCTCAGCCTTTCCCAAGCTGCTTTTGGGGGTGCCCCTCCAGAGTCTGTAAAAGTGTAATGGAAGTTCTGGACAGTGTCCTCCTCAAGGGAGATTCTTAGTCTCTGCGAGGATGAAAGGTTTCTTTCAAGCTTCACTGGGAAAATGGTTCTGGTGTCTTTGGGCTCGGTGTCTGTCCGGGCTGAGAGAAGCACAGAGCCCCTCAGAGGTGAGATGGCGCCATGTTTAGGCTTGCGAGCTCTGGCTCCGTGCAAGCTCAAGTGTGGACTCTGCCCCTCCAGCTGTCGGAATTGGGACCAGTTACTTGACCTCGCCAGCCTTGGGTTTCCCCGTCTGCACGATGAGGCTGGAACAAGTATCTCTAACACCGCCGTGTGTGTTAAACGAGATTAAGTGCTCAACACAGCAACAACAAGCAGAGAGGAGATGCTGATCTGGAAGGAGATACTTGGAGTGCTTCTATTTGATCAGCCAGGCCTGAGGCTTGGAATATCAATTACCAAACTAATTTTTTCACCCCTTCTGTTTAAGCAACTACTGACATTGCTTTAAGAGCCTTTCTCTAATTATTATTTTTTTTTTTGTATCTACTTCCAAGCTACACCCCCAGCCCTATTTTATTTTTTATTTGGAAAATAGGATCTTGCTAAGTTGCTGAGAGCCTCACTAAGTTGCTGAGGCTGGCTTCAAACCTATGATCCTCCTGTCTCAGTCTCCCAAGTACTGGGTTTACAGGTATGCAAATTATTGAAAACAAGTTCTTGAATTATTTTTGTCCAGTATATAATCTTCCCTGACATTAAGTCTCTAAAGATAAATCTACTGGTGGAGCTGGGCAAGGGAGCATACTTGTAATCCCAGTACTTGGGAGGCTGAGACAGGAGGATCTCGGTTCGCGGCCAGCCTCATCTGCTTAGTGAGGCACTCTGCAACTTAGTGAGACCCTATTTTAACATAAAGAATAAAAAATAGGAGCAGGTGTGTAGCTCAGAGGTAGAATGCCCCTGAGTTCAATCCCCAGTACTGAAAAAAAAAATCTACCTGCGCACTTTTGATTCTTTCTTTCTTTCTTTCCTTTCTTTTATTCATTCCTTTCTTCCTCTCCTCCTTTCCTCAACCCCCAGCACCTCCACCCCAGAAAATATTTATTGAAGATCTACTAGGGACCAGGAATTGTGCTAGTTGCTAGAAATATAAAAATAAGCTAGCTGGACGTGGTGGCACACCTGTAATTCTCATACTTGGGAAGTTGAGACAGGAGGATTATAAGTTTGAGGCCAGCCTCAGCAACTTAGACCCTGTTTCAAAATAAAAAAATAAAATAGGACTAAGGGTGTAGCTCAGAGGCAGAATGCTCCTAGCTTCAATCCCTAGTCATTGTCTATCTTTCTGTGTCTGTCTGTCTGTCTGTCTCTCTTACACACACACACACACACACACACACACACAGAGTCATAATCCAGATGCACTGTCTGGCCCAGAGAATACCCATTTTTAATCTGGAATGGCGCATGTAGACTTGTGCAAGACTGGGGTTTCTTGGGGAGTTGAGTGCAGAGGTGTGGGCAAAGCTCCGGGAGAGAAGCCATGTCATCCCTGGTGTTACTTGTTGCTGCTCATCCCCGGTGTTACTTCATGTAGCGTGCTCAAGTTGGCTCAGCCACTCACGCTATCAGTTTAGTCTGGCTTGGGTCATGAGCTCCCTCAGAGGAGATGAGACAGCCAGGACCCTGATACACAGCGATGGAAGATTGCATTTGGTGACTTGGTGTGCACAGCTAGAGTAAGACCAGCGAAGAAGTCAAGGTGTGAGTGTCCCATCTGCAGGTAGAAGACAGTGCAACCAGCTTGCAGATGACAGATGCCTTTGCTAATTTTTTTTCAGCTTCTGTCACATATAGAGAAACTTCAAACCTCAAGGATAGATGATCTAAATGCAAGTAATGTTTTCTACAAGAAAAGGATAGAAGAGCTAGGCCAGAGACTCCAGGAGCAGAATGAGCTGATTATCACTCAGAGGCAGCAGGTATGTCTGGCCGTAGGCTAGCCTTGTGCTTCTTGAAGCAAGATAGTTTAAGAACGTGAGTTTCTTTAGAGCATTTTGTAAGTTGTGTAAGTTAAACAAGATGGAATATTTTCCCCCTTGTGTTTGCTTGTACTGTAAAGATTTTTTTTTTTAAGTATTTGGAAATACTGTAGAGTAGATTGATTCAGTTAGAATTCAGAATAAATTTGAAGGTCAATAAGAATTTCTTTTGGTAATTGCTTTGAGAAGCAGCCAAATCCAGTTATGCTTTTTTTTTTTTTAATAAAACTTTTGCCTCTGTGCTATTAAGGTCCGTGTACCCTGTGTCTTAGCATGATGTAGCAGAAAGTTGATTTGCTAATAACCATGTCTATCCATTAGCCAATCTGTCCCCATTTAGTCTCAAACACGAGCCGTTAAAAGATTGTTTTTCTTTGCAGATTAAAGAGTTTACCAGCAAACCATTAAATAGTGTCAGTGAACCCAGAGGTAAGTGGACAGGATTCCAGTGCTAAAGGTAAGGTGGCCTCCCTCCTCCTCACTGTACTGGGAACAGACCAGTGGGGGACGCGCTGATGTACTACGCCAAGATGGCATTCTTCCTCGTATTTTAATTTGGGAGATCAGTCTTCTTATTTTCATAAGGAAGAAAGTTGAAGAATTTTCAAACTGTGTCATTTAATGGTTTCACTTTTTTTTTTTTTTTTTTTTTACCATAACACTGGTATGCACATGATAACCCGTCAATAACCATTTACTTTCTGGTTTATATATGTAGAACAGAGTTGTGATTAAAAGCACAGGTCTGAAGATGGTCTCGATTCAACTTCCATCTCTGGCCCTTTGTAGCTTTATGATTGTCTGCTCACTTTCTTTAGCTCTAATCAGGAATATGAAAAATAACCATACCATAGGCTTGCTCTGAGGATTAACTGGAGATAACACATGTAAAGTACACCTGTTAAGCGCTCCTTAGTTTTAGCTGTTATGATTGGTATTAATCACTTGATTACTCTAAATTACAATGGAGCCTTGCTGCATTGTTCTCAGTTGTGGAAGTTTGGGGTTAAAATTGGTTCTAAGCATGGTTGTGGCTGTACACATCCTACCCATGAAGCCCCGAGGGTAGGGTCT
Source organism: Graphiurus murinus (assembly GCA_004027655.1). Lineage (NCBI taxonomy): Eukaryota > Metazoa > Chordata > Mammalia > Rodentia > Gliridae > Graphiurus > Graphiurus murinus. The sequence continues at coordinate 11,963 of PVLC010015693.1, forward strand.
GACAGTGAATCCTAAAAGCTTGCCTTCTGCCCAGTCTCCTTTCCAGAGATTCCAGTCCCGGTTCCTGCAGATCTCAGGTGGTTGAGAGATCAATCTGCCTCCTGTGGGACATTGGCTGGGCTTTGGCATTGGGTTGTAACAGCTGGGCTTCCTTCCTCTTGTTTTTTTTTTTTTTTTTTTTTTGGCGGTACTGGGGATTGAACTCAGAGGCATTCTACCTCCGAGCTACACCCCCAGCCCTATTTTTTATTCTTTATTTTGAAACCGAGTCTCACTAAGTTGCGGAGTGCCTCACTAGGTAGCTGAGGCTGGCCTCGAACCCAGATCCTCTGGTCTCAGCCTCCCGAATGCTGGGATTACAAGCGTGCGCCACCACGCCCGGCTTCCTTCCCCTTGTTTTAAGATAAAGCATCGAGGGACATTAGGGTTGTGGTTTCCTGTAATTTCTCTTGAAATAGTGAGAGCTCAGGTGGTGAGGGGTACCCAATAATTATTTAGACATCAGCAATATTTGAATGAAGTATTGAGCAAGATTTTTACGTTAAAAAGATTCGTGTTAATTATGTTTATGGGGTGAGGTACTTTATATTGGTAAATTTTGTTTATTATTTTCCTGGGAGAGGAAATCTAGGGTAAGACCTGCTCAGAACTTAACCGATAGCTTGTGATTTTTGTTACTAACTTATTTTTCTGTCATTTCAGGGAATCCTTTAGCTTGGCAAGCTTTTGAACCTAAGCCAGTTGCCCCAGCTGGACCTAGTAAGTTTCTATAATAGGTTCAGAGCTCTAAAGTATCTTTACAATGCTAACCCCAAACATAAATTTCACTTATTTGTTATTTTTAGAGATTTTTTAAAAAATCAATGCATTTGGATATTATCTAATGATTTATTTTTTGATTTTTGGTTTTGACCCAGTTCTGAAATCCAAGATTATAAATATCCCATGATTTCGTGGGGATTTAGGTTAGTTATAACTATTGTTTTGCGATTTGTCTTATAAAGGGGTGACTGAAAATTCCTTGGCATCACTCTAGTGTATAGTTTTGGATTTCCCAAAGTGATCCCCTGGGTGACTTTGTGACCATGTGTGGTGACCACCATGTTTTGGCATGGCCAAGAATCTTACTCCTGCAGGCTTTGAATAGGTACCCAGTGGTCATCACTTGTGGTCAGTTTGGCCATCTGGTCTGTCTCCTGGAGCTGTCAAGATTCGGCAATACACCCAAAAGATAAAATTTTTAGAGTTTAGGAATGGACAGATTTTATAGGCATGGTGGTACATGCCTATAGTCCCAATACTTGGAAGTCTGATACAGGATTGCAGGTTTGCGGCCAGCCTCAGTATCTTAGTGAGGCCTTATATAGCTTAGTGAGACACTGTTTCAAAATAAAGAATAAAATAGGACTGGGGATATAGCTTGGTTCTAAATCCCTAGCACCACTAAAGAAAAAGAAAGGAAGGGGAAGGAAGGAAAGAAATGGACGGATTGTTTTTTATATATTTTGTTTGTTTGTTTTTATGGTACTGGGAATGGAGCCCAGGGGCATTCTACCCTCTCACTAAGTTTTGGAGGGTCTCAGTAAATAGCTGAGGCTGGCTTCGAACCTGCAATCCTCCTTCTCAGCCTCCCAAGTACTGGGATTACAAGTGAGCGCCACCATGCCCAGCTTAGATTGTTTTTTTGTTTGTTTGTTTGTTTTGCGGTACTGGGGATTGAACTCAGGGGCATTCTACCTCCGAGCTACACCCCCAGCCCTATTTTTTATTCTTTATTTTGAAACCGAGTCTCACTAAGTTGCGGAGTGCCTCACTAGGTAGCTGAGGCTGGCCACGAACCCGGATCCTCTGGTCTCAGCCTCCCGAATGCTGGGATTACAAGCGTGCGCCACCACACCCGACTCTTAGATTGTTTTTTAAAGTAGTAAATAGTTGAAATACTTTTATTTCCATTCAGGAAGGAGTAAGAGAGAGGAAAAGAACTGTGGGTGGAGGAAGTAAGGGGGCAGGTGTTTTGCGTGAGAGGGCAGTTAGATTTGCCTCGTGCAGAGGGGTGTGATGGGCTGGAGGGGCCTGGGGCCAGGCAGGCTCCTAGGGACGGCACCATTCATGTGGACCCAGGGAACTCGGGAGCCCCATATAGTGATCAAAGGACACTAATGAGTGTGTTTTTGGAACTTGGCTCAATTGACTGGAAAATGCTAATGATTTTAACTGCTCAGTCTTTTCGGGTGCTTCTCAAAGTCAAGGGGGTGGGTACGGGAGGGGACCTTAGCACCAAGAGTAGGGCTGGAGAGAGAAGCTAGACCAATATCCTGGGAAGCAAATAAAGAAAAAACATTTAGGAGAAGGATAGAAAGGTTAAATGACAATTATCTAAACAAACAAAATACCTCACCAGTTAACTGAGCTCAACCATACAAGCAGGAAAACAAAAGCAACGCTGTATTTAGTTTGGGTGATTTTCTCCAAATGGGGTGTTCATACCTTCTGGGGTAGGTAACAAGATCTATTGGGATATGAGAAAAAAATTATATTAAAACTTTTTTATATATTAAAAGAAACTCGCCCTTTTAATTTGTTTCAAAATTTTTGTTTTTATATATATATATATAATATGAAGAATTTCTAATGAGTAATGTAGGGCAGAAAGATTCAAATCTAGGGGTCCTACTGTGCACCCTTGGCGATTTACCCTAGCCAGTCATTTCAGACCTAATTAACTTCCCTTCCATAATAAGTGAGTGGATGCCATAGTTTAGGAAGAAGACCCGGATGTAATTAATTTGAACAAGATCAGATTTTTGATTCTGTAAACTAGAATAATATCTAGATCCAGAATAGTGACTATTCCATTTTTTTCCCCTCCTTTTCCTGTAAAGGGCTAGATAGTAACAATTTTAGGCTTCATGGGCTAAATGGTCTCTTTTGCAACTACTCAACTCTGATGTTAAAGTACAAAACCAGCCACAGACAATACTTAACTGAATGAACTTGGCTGTGTTTCAATAAAACTTTATTTACAAAAATAGGCAATAGGCTGGGTCGGTTTGGCTGTAGTTTGCCTAACCCTGATTTCGAGTATACAAGTTGAAAATGGGTTTGAAGACCAGGTTTCCAGAATTGTTAGCAAGTTATAGAGTTAGAAGTGGGACACTTTCACCAATAGCCACTGTTAAGACAAAGAATATAAGCCTGTGGAGGTAATTGAGGCTATGGACAAAAATTTTTAGGGTAATATTAGAATTCAAGTTCTATCTTAATAAACTAGAGAAAGAGAAAACTAATCGGTAAATTACATAGTCCAGAGAGGACCCTCAGATAAGATTGGTCAAATATTTGAAAGGAAACTGAAGAATCTAATTATTTGGAGAAATTTTAAATAGAGAGTATTTGGTCTAACTTGAATGGGGTATACCTCTGTCTAAAGGCTATGGCTGAATTAATGCCTTCCTATGATACCTTATAGCACAGTGCTTAAAATAGTTTTCAAAATTGGTTTATTGTACATTAACATTCTTTGCAGCATTGTTTTAAAAGCCCCAAAGTGAAAACAACCTAAATGTCCATCAACCATTGAATAAATAAAATGTGATCTGTTCTTATAATAGAATGCAATTCCACCACAAAAGTACATTGATCCAGGTGTAGTGGTGCACACCTATAATCTCAGTACTTGGGAGGCTCTAGACTGGAGGATTGCAGGTTCACAACCAGCCTCTACATCTTAGTGAGATCCTGTTTCAAAACAAACAAAAATAGGGCAAGGAGTGGAGCTCAGAGGTGGAATGCACCTGGGTTCAATCACCAGTACCACAAAAAAGAGAAATGCGTCCTCACAGACTACATGGATGAACCTTAAAAACATGGTGCCCGGTGGAAGAAGTTAGACACAGAAGATGACACAATGAAAGATTCCATGTGCATGGAAGGTCCAGACAAGGCAATCTCAAAGAAACGGAAAGTAGATTGATTTTTGCCAGGGGCTGGGTTTGAAGGTAGAAATGGGAGTGAGGCATGATGGTTAATGGGTACAAGTGTTTGGGGAAGGGAGTAAGGTGATGAAAATGTCCTAAAATTAGATGATTTTGGTTGCACAGCCCTGTGAATATACTAAAAAGCCACTGAATCGTGTATTTCCAAAGGATGAGTTATAGCTCAATAAATCTGTCTAGTGTAGATTAGTTGCGTCATTTGTCCCTCATGGTCTGTATATATCCTGACCGATTTGAGGAGAATATGGTTATTGACGTGTTAGATGCCTACACATTGATTATGGAGCCCATGAGCTTGTCCCTTTCTCTGCTGTTTCAGTGACTGCCTCGGCCTCTCAGACTTTGGAAGCTAAACCAAGCCTACCAGTGGCACATGGTAAGTTCCAGCGGTGGTCTCAGCTTTTGATGTGCAATTTCCACCCCGAGCTAGATAACTTATTAACCCAAAGTGCAAGGGAGGGGATGATTAGGTGAAACACTTTAGTGATTACAAAACTACAGTCTCCATAGGTAATATTATTGCAAACTAAACATACCTACGAAAGGCAAAAAAGTATTGAATGTGTATGTTGCCAGATTCACAGATAAAGGTTTTGACTTTGAGTGGTACTTTGATTCTTTATGATTCCTGTGGAAAGTTGTAGGCACCGAGCAAGAATGAGGGTGACTTGCCACCAGACCAGCCAACCAGCACATGCCACAGGGCATATGTGGTTGTTTTTATAACTTTCAGTGTGGCAGGCAGCAAGCCACCTTTTAAAAACAAACAGTTTCAACGATGGGTTAGGAAAATCTAGAAAAGACATGTGACAGAAACCAGAGGAAATGGACAGGATGAAATTTCCCTGGATGAAATTGCTGCCAGGATTTTCAGTTCTTGGGCCAGCTCAAAGGGTGCTAATTGTTATTAACGTGATCCAATGGGTGGGGTGAATATTTGAAGCCATACTTCGCTTTTTCTACAGTTAAAGGGCTTACAGTTTCATAGTATGTTTTATTTAATATGTTCTTTTCCTGTGGCCTAGTATATTACAAATGAGTCCAAATGGGAGCAAGATTATCTTTTTCCCATCTTACTTACAAGTTCTCTGGAATCTGATGATTACTTCACTCCCTTTGGGTTTTGGCTAAAAGAGGTTAGACTTTCAACCGGGTGTGGTGGCACACGCTTGTAATCCCAGTCTTTGGAGGCTGAGACCGGAGGATCTGGGTTCACAGCCAGCCTTAGCTACTTAATGAGGCCCTCTGCAACTTAGCGAGACCCTGTTTCAAAATAAAGAATAAAAAAAAATAGGGCTGGAGATGTAGCTCAGAGGTAGAATGTCCCTGGGTTCAATCCCTAGTACCAGAAAAAAAAAAAAAAAGTAAAAATAAAAAAGATTAGACCTTAATCTATGATCTAACTGGTCAGTTTGATGGGATTTTTTTGGTTTCCTAAATATGATGGCTGTTAGTAATAATCCATTTACCCTAGACTAACTTATGAAATACCTATTGATTACACCTTATTTTTTTCTAAGATCATTTAGGTGAATTCGTTTTCTTGATCACAATATGTAATTTATAAATTTTCCGCAGATTAGACCTTACTATTTACAAGTGTTTAGAACATGCAGTTTTTTCTCCTTTGGATTAATAACAGAGATAAAATGCATATGGGACATACATAAATTTGTCTTGATATTGAATATAGAAGAAAATGGTATCTGGCAATCATTCTCCCTCATGTTATTTTATGTTAGGCCTAAAATCTCTCCATTGCCCCCCTCTTAAGGGTTGCTTTTGGTAAAGCATTACTGGCCATTTCTTTTTAAAACTTAGTGTGTTTTAGATCCTTTTTTTTCCCCCCTACTTTGTTATTGTTTGCCTTCTAAATGGCGTTGTACAAGGTCTATACTTTCTTTGTTACCCAATGAAAGACAGATGCAGTAGGTATGTTAAGCTGTCTTGGGTGAATTCAAGGGTCCTGAGGAATCTGTAAGTTCTAAAGCACATGTTCTGTGTGGACCCTGCCCTGATTGGTCCAGGGCTGCAGTAATCAGTCATCATGCCCGCCTTCCTAGCATCCGCTGGGATTGAAATGCTAGTTTTATTTTTATTTTTATTTTTTTGCAGTACTGGGGATTGAACTCAGGGGCATTCTACCTCCGAGCTACACCCCCAGTCCTATTTTTTATTCTTTATTTTGAAACCGGGTTTCACTAAGTTGCGGAGTGCCTCACTAGGTAGCTGAGGCTGGCTGCGAACCCGGATCCTCCGGTCTCAGCCTCCTGAATGCTGGGATTACAAGCGTGCGCCACCACGCCCGGCTGAAATGCTAGTTTTAAATGCTAACCAGACCTGGAAAGGGGCCCACAGCCCTTGGGTTGGGATCTAAGCTGATTTGTGAGCATCCTAATGGGCAGGAGATAGGAGGAGTCTTGGCCAGGGCCCACCAATGCCACCCAGCAGGCCACCGGAAGTGTCCCCAGCACAGGCGCGGGGCGGGAGGATTAGTAGTAATAACGTTCATTAGCCTGCTCATCCTCCATCTCCAACCTCGATGAGGTTCTTCACCGTGAAAAATGGCATGATTGCTAACCATCCTAGTTTGGGTTCTCTGGGAACAGACTCGGAGGTGAAGATTTAGAGGTGGTTGGATTCGAGGGAAAGAGGATCGGGCAAAGGGGCTGCTGAACCCACGTGCAGCTGCAGGGGCAGCCTAGGCATCCTGCTCCAGAGCTGTTGAATTGACCTTCGCTGAGGCGAGGGATGGCAAGGGAACTGTACCCCTGCATTGCTGTCATCAGATAAGGGATGCTCCAAGGAGAGGGGAGGGAAGGCTGCCTCCTCCAGCCGAGGGCAATTTTTTTTTTTTTTCCGGTATTGAGAATTAAGCTTGGAGGCATTCTACCTCTGAGCTACACCCCCCAGCCCTATTTTTTATTCTTTATTTTGGAACAGGGTCTCACTAAGTTGCGGAGTGCTTCACTAGGTAGCTGAGGCTGGCCTTGAACCCAGATCCTCCAGTCTCAGCCTCCCAAATGCTGGGATTACAAGCGTGTGCCACCACGCCCCGCTAGCCGAGGGCAGTTTATGGAAGAGACCTAGTGCAGTGTGCATGAGCCACCATGCCAGCGCTTCTGTGTGGAAGGGGGCGGGAGGGTCTAGGTAAAACTGGGAACTCTGATACAATTCCCCTGCTTTCAACTTTGCTACACAACCTGAACAGTAGAGTCAGTAAGCTCTGCTTCCACGGCAGTCAGTAGACTGAGACATGGATTCCGGGGAAAATAAGTCATTGTGCCTGGTTGCCTGTCTTTGCTATAAGTTTTTCCTGGGGTGGGTGGGGTGGGGTGGCTCAAAGGAAATTTTAGTAGCATTTTCACAACAGAAGAACGCGTTGAACACGGGGTTGTGATTAAATTGTGGCATTGCAATGCCTAGAAAATAAAGTATACTTGGTTGTTGTTAAATCAACCCATGTGCCCAGTACTTAGATTGGCCTGATAAGGAAAGGAGGATTACAAGTTCAAGGCCAGCCTCAACAACTTAGCAAGAGACTCTTAGCAACTTGGAAAGATCCTGTCTCAAAATAAAAAATGAAATAGGGCTGGGTGTGTAACTGTGAGGTAGAATGCCTCTGGATTCAATTCCCAGTACCCCTCCCCCATATATATATATATATATAATTTCCCTAGAATGGAGTTAATGGGAAATATATAGAAACAGAAGATACTACCTCAGTATTTTCCCCCCAGTAAGTTCTTGGTATTTAGGCATGCCTAAAATGCCATGGAATAAAATCTTTCAAAATTGTTTGAAAAGAGCTGGATGTGGTGGCTCACATCTGTAATACCAGTACTTGGGAGGCTGAGACAGGAGGATAGCAGGCTTGAGGACAGCCTCAGAAATGTAGAGAGGCTCTTAGCAACTAGGTGAGGCCCAGTTTCATAACAAAATAGGGCTAGGGGTGTAGCTCAGAGGTAGAATAGCCCCGAGTTCAATCTCTCGTAACACACACACACACACACACACACACACACACACACACACACACAAATTGTTTGAAATGAAACTGTTACTTTACCGTTGTCCTGTTTGTACTATTTTTCCTCATTAATAGAACAGGCTTTCTCGTCGCATATACTGGAACCAATAGAAGAACTTTCAGAGGAAGAAAAAGGTAACAAAGGGGGTAATCACAGTTTACCTGCATAGATCATATTTACATGCTAAAACCCAAGCCTTGGAAATACAAGCCACTGGTTTGTATCACACTGTATCAAAAGTACAGGTTTGAATTATATTACAACCTATATACAGTGTTGTTATTTTCCCTACATTCTCTTTTCGCCTGCTTTACTGCATTCTTTTACAAGAATAAGTTTCCTGGTTGGGGAATTTAAACAAAATCAAGTCTTTAGTGCAGATATTTTCTGATGACAAGCTGACACGTTATATACAGATGCAATGAAAATATTTGTGTCAGAATAATGATTTCTCATACCCTGAATTTGAGATGAATGGGTAGAATGCCCATTTCCAAATTATTTTTACTATCAAGACTAGCATAATGTCTAAACTCTGAATGTAGAATATGTGCATGGTAGAATTTATGTTCATGGTAGAACTTGGAAGCTGTCATAGGCTTTGGGAGAGAATTAAAATGACTACTGCTTACCAATTGGTTGGTAGTTGTAAAAATGATTTCCTATGAGTGAATTTTTTGATGTTTATGGAAAAAGTGTAATTATAAAGAGTATTTTCTAATACTAAACATGTAGATCTTTAAAGCACTCGTTAGAATCAGTTTATTGGTTAATTTTTTTCCTTACTAGTAATAATACTTTACCAAAAAAAAAATCACTTCTAGCCGGGCGTGGTGGCACACGCTTGTAATCCCGATACTTGGGAGACTGAGACTGGAGGATCCGGGTTCGAGGCCAGCCTCAGCTACTTAGTGAGGCTTTCTGCAACTTAGTGAGACCCTGTTTCAAAATAAAGAATAAAAAATGGGACTGGGGTATAGCTCGGAGGTAGAATGCCCCTGGGTTCAATTTCCAGTAGCGCAAACAAAAAAAAACCAAAAACAGATATTGTCACCCTCTTCTGGGAAACTTGTCCTTGTCTTGTTGCATTTTTAGAGAAACTAGGGATTTTAGGTGGATCATTAGCATTTACTTCCAGCAGGCTTACGGATGGCCACAGAGCAGGTGTTGAAGACTGAGTCCTTCTACAGGCCGAGGTGGTTTGAGCTACACTTGTGGCAGCTATTTTACAATCAAGTGCCAATGTTTAAAAATCAGAGTATTTCACATGAATATCCTACTTTCTGATAACTCTTGAAATAAATGGTAGCCCGGAGCACATGGTCTACTTGGCAACATTTAGCAGGGATTTTGAAACAGAGCCTCACTAAGTTACCACACCTTGGTCTAGAACCTGGGAGCATCCTGTCTCAGCCTGCCAAGTATTAGGGCTACAGGAGTACACCACCATGCTGGGCTTGTATCGGCACATGAGTTTGTGAGCCCTTTAGTGAAGAGAAACAGTGCTTAAAAACATTGTCTTTAAGCAACTTTCAACCATCCCTGCTGGTTTCCCAGAAACCAGATGAACAAATCTTTTCCTGAGCTCTGAGTGATGACACGTGATTTTACTTGCAAGGAACATACTTCCTTTCTCCTACATCTGCGTCATTTATCAATGTCCAAGGCATAAAATCCCATATTCTTCGAAGGACCTGGGAAGTGTGTCAGGAGGTTTCTAGAAAGGACCACATCATTTCAAAACCGAAACTTTAGGTCATCATTATTTCTCCGCCATCGCCCAGATGGGTCTCTTGAGTCTCCAGTTCCTGTATCACTCTGCCTCTGCTTTTAGAGTTCCTCGAGCCAGTCTAAAACATGCGTTCCAGATCATCACCAGCAAGCGCCATCTTTGACTACTGCCCTACTGGTTGCTGCCACGTGGGCACCAGTGATGTCATCATTGGTTGCCGGGGGAACTGAATCAGAAAGGAAAATAATCTTTGCCATCCCTTAGGTGTCCAGACGCAACTCTGGTGGGAGACAGGCCAGAGCTAAGGACCGTGAGAGCAGCCCAGGGTCCAAGTGCTGCAGAAACTGGTGATCACATCCTTCTAGCACCTCCACGGTGCTAGCATGCTGGCAGCGGATTATTTGCCATCAACAAACTCCTCAACTTGAGCTAACATTTTGTAGATAAATGCAGGCAGAGCTAGATTTTGGCAGTGGTTTGCAAAAACATGGTGGCTGTTACTAAGAAATAACACGCATATTTCTGCGTAGTTGCTTTTTTTTTTTTTTTTTTAATGGTACTGGCGATTGTATCCAGGAGCATTCTACCTCCGAGCTACACCCCTAGCCCCATTTTTTAATTCTTTATTTTGAAACAGGGTCTCACTAAGTTGCAGAGGGCCTCATTAAGTATCTGAGGGTGGCCGTGAACCCGGATTCTCCATTCTCAGCCTCCCAAGTATTGGGATTACAAGCATGGGCTACCACGCCTAGCTCGTAGTTGCATTTATTTATTTATTCATTCATTCATTTATTATTTGTGGTACTGGAGATGAAACCCAGATGGGGTCATTCTGCTCTCAGGCTTTTTTTTTTTTTTTTTTTTTTTTTGCGGTATTGGAGATTGAACCCAGGGGCATTCTACCTCCGAGCTACACCCACAGCCCTATTTTTTTATTCTATATTTTGAAACAAGGTCTCACTAAGTTGCAGAGGGCCTCACTAAGTAGCTGAGGCTGGCCGCGAACCCGGATCCTCCTGTCTTAGCCTCCCTAGTACTGGGATTACAAGTGTGCTCCACCACACACGGCTAGGCCTATTTTTTTTTTTTATTCTTTTTATTTTGAAACAGGGTCTCACTAAGTTGTAGAGGGCCTCACTAAGTTGCTGAGGCTGGCTGTGAACCTGTGAGCCTCCTTTCTCAGCCTCCCAAGTGTGAATTATAAGTGTGCACCACCATGTCTGGCTCCTCGCCTTTTTGACAGCTGTATAGAGCACATTTGACCTTTCTGTTTTAGAGGATACTAGGGTGTGAGGACCAGCAGGGCTCTTAGAGGCCATTTTCTTTTTCAGAAACTTGAAACAGGATTAGGAGCCTGCTCCACGTGGTTGAGTTTATTTATTGTTAAAATTGTAACGGCAGAAGAGGGATTCTGAGAAGTAACCGGCAAAGCTGCCGCCCCCTCTCTGCAGCACCCAAACTCTGACTGCTTTTTACATTTTGGAAATTAATACGGGAGCACTTTTTAGTACCAACACCTTTATTATTTGGAATAGAGCTGAAGTCCAGATTTTCTGCTCTCTATAGTTTAATGCAAGGAACAAATGGAGATAGGCAGGTGGGTACAACTCTGCAGGACCAGCTGGTGGCCTTTGGTGACTTCCTAGTGTGTCTCTCGTTTCAGTATCCTCATGTGAAACATGAGGTTCATTACAAGGTGACGATTAAAAAGTCCCTTCAGCAATTCTGATATTTTCTTTTTATTACTTGCTTTGCTCTGCAATTACTGGTTTATTTTAAGTGGTCTGTTGTATTTCTGGTATAACTGGTCACGTGTGTGGGCTATTGTGCATTAGCCTGGTCATCTGCTTGTATGCGTTTTAAAGTTTTGTATTGGAGGAAACGCTGATCTCTAGAAAGTTCTGTCTTGTGGGTCTTGATGAGTGATGTGTGCCTTAACTAAAATCTTCACCTATGTTTGCTTTTCAAGTGATCAATTCTACTCTACCTAAGAACTTTATTATCCCCCCCTTTCCTATCTCCCCTACATTCTATCTCTTGCTCCTGTCAGCCAGTCTCAGCCTTAAAAGAATCCACCAAGGGTTTCCTAATTGGACATGAATCGTTTCCCAAAGCAATCACCAACTTAGAAAGTGCGTTGGAGGACAGAGGAAACTGTTAAGTCTGCCATAATGAAGGAAACGCAGTCATCAAAATGGATTTGTCATGGAAGGTCCAGGGTGACCCCAGACACTTCAGCAAATGAATGCAACGACTGACATCAAGGGCTTTGAGCCACTTCTGAAATGTGACCAAGCTGCTGTAGGCATCGCTCAGCCTCCATTGGTGGCCCCGTGTCCCAGAGTGGACAGTGTACTTCCTTATACACCCGAGATACTGACCAAAAAGTGATCTTTGCATAATTGGGGCAGGGATGTGTCTATGCCAGTGGCTGCACCTTGACTTCCAGGCTCTCTCTGGAGTGCCTCTTTTTATTTTTTAGCCTAGATAGTTGTAGATTTAATGGCCAACTAGAAGCCGAAATCAACAAGGTAGAGGCTGAAGCTAAGCTCCCTAGATTTTCATGGATTGTCAGTTCCTAGGATTGTGTGTGTGTTTAGAACTTTAAAAAAAAAAAAAAAACAACAAGCCGGGCGTGGTGGCGCACGCTTGTAATCCCAGCATTCGGGAGGCTGAGACCGGAGGATCAGGGTTCGCGGCCAGCCTCAGCTACCTAGTGAGGCCCTCCGCAACTTAGTGAGACTCGGTTTCAAAATAAAGAATAAAAAATAGGACTGGGGGTATAGCTCGGAGGTAGAATGCCCCTGAGTTCAATCCCCAGTATCGCAAAAAAAACCAAAAACAAAAACATTGGCAGTTTGTGAGTAGCATGAATGTTGAGCATATAAAACTTAAGATGACTTCTGACTTTTAAGCACATATACTAGATTATATACAATTTTATAATTTCACCTAGCAAGCTAGAATAGCAAAGTATAAAAGAATATCGGAACGCAGGATTTATGTTCTTCTATTTTATGTACAAATAGTAATTTGACTAGTTTTGCTTTCAGTAGAACACTATTAATTGAACAGAAATATTCTTTGGTACTGGAATTGAATGGGTATCTAGGAAACCTCTTAAACAAAAGGTATTTTGTTCAAGATCTGCAGATCTGAGTGCTATGGGTGAGACAGTGAATGAGAGGGTGTGTTTTTTGGGGCCAGCCAGTGGCTCCGTCCCTAGGGAATGGCATTTGATGTGGCCCAGTTGAACATTTCTCCCAGATCTGCTTTGGACATTCACAGGGGTCTGAACCACCCAGCATTGGGTCTTCTTTGTCAAGTCTTTATTTGCTTACACAGGAAGACTCAAACTTTCAAAGGTCATGCCATTAGTCCCTTAGTGCCCTTCTCAAAGATCTCTTGAACTGGACATTTTTTTTAGTGGGGGAATAGAAATGCGCTAGGAGGGTCAGGGTGAAGTTCAGCAAAAGAGTGTCTGCCTAGCATGTGCAAGGCCCTGAGTTCAACCCAGCACCACAGAAAGGAAAGGAAAAAAAAAGTAGAATAGGGAAGGAAAAGTTAAGAGAATAAAGCTTGTTTGGGTTTCTTTGGTTTTGATTATAGGTTGTTTGAAACAAAAAATATGTATATATATACTTTTCCTTAGATTTGTTAACCTGTTTTTCATCCTGGTAAATATTTTAAGGAGTATAATAATTATAGCATTCTGAAATTTTATATGTACTTAGCTTCTACTAAGTTTATTACTTTAAAATTTTCAATTATTTAAAACTAGTGGGTCTTATCTTCATAAGACAATACATAAATTCTAACTAAACTCAGAGGTTAATTTTTTAGGAAATAGTGAAATAGTGCTAGTGATAAAACATTAAACTTCAAAATAAATTTTTTCCATTATACTTCTACAGATACGTATATTTCTTAAGTTGTTCAGCCTTAATTTGGCCAAGAAATCAAGAGTCTGAAGACACTGACATTTTGAAGCAGACTTAAAATAGTTTTAGAAGTGACAGTACTTGGCCAGGCATGGTGGTGCACACCTGTAATCCCAGTACTTGGGAGACTGAGACAGGAGGTCACAGGTTTGAAGCCAGCCTCAGCAACTTATTGAGACCCTGTTTCAAAATAATATAGAAAATAGGGCTAGAGGTATAACTCAGAGGTAGAATGTCCCTGGGTACAATTCCTAGTTCCACAAATAACAAAAGGAAGGAAGGAAGGGAGGGAGGAAGGGAGGGAGGGAAAAGAAGAGAGAGATAGATAGACAGTACTTATGCATGATATATTATGCTGAAGGATTAAAATAACAAAAACTTTAAGACATTACAAATGCTTACTTGCTGTCTTAAAGTTGTGTTTTTGCCATTTTTTGCTTGGAGATTTGATATATTGTCTTTTAACCCACTTTTTAAAAACCTTATTTCAGGAAGAGAAAATGAACAGAAATCAAATAACAAGACACACTTAAGGAAAGCTTTGAAGATTAACCCCTCCCTCACAAAGGAAATAAGAAACGTCTTGGAGCAGAGCTTGATGGAGAAACTGGAAACCCTGGGGATTAATGCGGTATGTGCTCTTCATTTTTGGGATATTTGCTAGTTTATTGTATTTTGCTTCCTTGGTCAGGAAGGATCAAAGAAAAGAAGAAGGCATGTCAGTTCTGTCCACACTTGGAGACCAGAGACTGGCATTCACCGTGTGCCTGGTACATTTGTAAGATCTTAGCGAATCTTAGCTCACTTAAACATAGAAACAAGTCTCTGAAATAAGTTACTTTACAGAGAGTTCAAGTAACTCGATTAACAACACCGCTAGTAATAGAGGAGCGAGGGTTTGTATCTGGGCAGTCACAGTGTGGCTTCCCTTCTGATAGTCACCCCAAATCATTGCCAATTACAAAATCAGCACTTACTAAATACTCACCAAATAGATGGATAGATAAATCGTATTTTATGTGGTTATCAGTCGTTAAGATTGAGTAATTTCAGTACATCATATTATATATTAACTTCTTTTACTTTTTGCATTTTTATTGACATATGTGAAATGCACTAATCCCTAACCAAATAACTTGATGAATATATATATACCAAGATTTGTATGTTCCTACATATGTGTGGCTACACATATGTATGTATATACAAAAGTATGTGGATATATATGCATACCTGGGCACATATATGTAGACATGAATATACACGCGAACATGTACATTGTGCATGTGCGTCTACCTTATACATGGATGTGTATGGTGTATGTGTGTATGCATGTATATATACGTATCTCCATATATGCAGATGCATGTATATATAGGTATCTATGTGTATATATATGAGTATATATGGATGCATGTATATAAATATGGATGTATACATATGTGTGTAATGTGTGTATAATTTTTTGTGTGTATACCAGTATATGTGTATATGGATGGATGTATGAATAAGCATATATGTGTGTAGATATATTTTTGTGTATTTATGTTTTATACTTATATGCATATATATATATATATATATATATATATATATTTGCATGGCTGTGTGTGTTCACATGTGTGTGAGATCTGTAATCAGCATCCAGATGAGGAAATTGAACATGTCTAACACTCTAGAAGATTCTTTTACCTCTTCCTAATCAGTACCACTTTCTACTCTCCGAACAGAGGTGAGGTGTTCTGACTTGGTGTTGCTCATTCTTATACCTCATATAAGTAGGATCATGTACTACGTGGTATTTGTATCTTCTTTTGCTTATGATTTTGTCTACGTGGTTCATGTCCCTTGTTTCATGCAGCAGCAGTTCCTTTTATTTATTGTGTGTGGTGTTCTATTGTATGAATATACTGCATATGTGTCTTTGCTGATGGACATGTAGGTTTCCAGTTTAGGGCTTTTCTTGGCTATTGATTTCTGTATATATCTTTGGGTGGACATAAGCCATCAAGACATGTACCTTTTTCTTGTATATATATCTAGGAATGAAATCGCTTGGTCAGAGTGTAAGCCTATGTGTCGTATAATAGGTATTGCCTAATACTTTTCCAGGGTGGATGTACCAGTTCATACTATTCCTAACAAGGCATGAGAGCGTAGTTGTTCCACATTCTTCATCAACTTTTAGTATTGTCTTTCTTTTTTATTTCTTCATAGACATTTTTTTAGGTAGGTTTTGACCATCCTTGAGGCAGTGGAAATCCAAGATATTCATGGAATGTCCATAGTTCCTATTCAGATTGTTTCTTAAAAGTGCAGTTTCTCATGATGCTTATTTACATATGGCTTTAATTTTAATTGACACATTTCCTTTTATCCTATGATATATGTGTATGTGTGGGGTAACTGGGGATTGAACTCAGGGATATTCTACTTTTGAGCAACACCCTCAGCCCTGTTTTACTTTTTAATTTGAAATAGGGTCTCCCTAAATTGCTGAGGCTGTCCTTGAACCTGTGATTTCCTGTCTCAGTCTCCCAAGAACTGGGATTACAGGCATGTGCCACCAAGCCCAGCTCCTGAGATTATGAAAACTTCTGGGTTTTTTTCCCAATGCTTGGAGATGTTTTTTATTTGTGTTGTTTTGCCTTTTGTTAATTAGGACTTTAAGAATTAGATTTGAAAACAGTGATTTGGAAAAATAACTTTATTTCCAGTTGGATCAGTTGTCCCAATATCATTTGTTGAATAATCCATCCTTTCTCCACTTATTTGAAATGAACTTACATCATATAGGAAACATATACATATATATATACATATACATACCATATATGTATATACCGTAGACAAAATCATAAGCAAAAAAGATACAAATACCACGTAGTACATGATCCTACTTATATGAGGTATAAGAATGAGCAACACCAAGTCAGAACACCTCACCTCTGTTTGGAGAGTAGAAAGTGGTACTGATTAGGAAGAGGTAAAAGAATCTTCTAGAGTGTTAGACATGTTCAATTTCCTCATCTGGATGCTGATTACAGATCTCACACACATGTGAACACACACAGCCATGCAAATATATATATGCATATAAGTATAAAACATAAATATACAAAAATATATCTACACACATATATGCTTATTCATACATCCATCCATATACATACTTATACATACTGCGACTTCTTGGTTTGTCTTTTTATTTCAAAAATTTCATGGCAGTGTTTCCTTTTTTTTCTGGGGATTAAACCCAGGGGCATTTTACTTTTGAGCTCCACCCCCAGCTCTATTTCACTACTTGCTGAGGCTTTCCTCTGTGGTCCTCCTGTCTCAGCCTCCCATGTACTGAGGATTATAGGCATGTGCCACCACACTGGGCCAGTGCTTCCATTTTTGATCTTCCAGCAAACTTTAGGAAAACATCTCCAGTTTCAGGATAACGCCTGTTGGGATTCTGCATGACATTGCTTGAAATTTTGTATATTAATCAGGAAGGATGGGCATTTGTATAGTATTAGGTCCTTCCATCCAGCTACAGGATATAGGAAGACAGACATTAAACAGATGACCACAAGACACATGGCAGATCTCTGACCATAGATGAAATGAAGAGAAAGTAGGTGGGATTAATCAAATAACTGAGATCCGAGAACATTTCTTGTTGGAAGTGGCACTGATCTGATGATAGAGATTTCTGTCCTGGGCCACTGGGTGGGTGGTGCGGCCACTGCCTGGGATGGGGAAGGCTAGACGGAGGAGGGGGAGAGGAGAATAGGGATGAAGATGGGAGATGGGTGTGTGAGACAGTTACTAGGTCAGTAGCCCTTTAACTAGTTTTCTTCTGTATGGATTCCCATCAAATCCAGATGAGTGTTCTCCGATCACCTCTTTCATTATGCTAGTTTCATACTTGAAGGTGACTTTCTTCCCCTGGAGAACAAGCTTTGAGCCTGTTGGGTTGGCATCAGCCTCCTTTTCTGGTGTCACCAGCGCTGGCCTCTGTAGCATCAGTCGGGTGGGATGTGCTTTGACTGGTTTTGCCCCACTGCCTGCCTTTCCCATAAGATGTCCTCCCTCCAGGCCTTCTCATCTGGAAGTTCCTCCTTGTTTCTACTGGTTTGACTCTCCCCCCTCCCTCAGCCTCCTTCTTCCACCTTCTCTGACTGCTGGGGCCTCTGGTGGTCTCCCTGCAATTCCTCCAGACATGGTGGACTTATTTGGGCCTTCTCATGAGGCCTTCTGTCATCAACCAACCAGTCATAAACACACACATCTGATGTGGTCAACTGCACCGCCAGCTCCTTTTGGGGCCAGGGCAGTGTGTTATCTTTTGGGGGTATCCCCTACTTAACGTGCAGCTAGAACCCAGGAAGAAGGGACTGAAACAATGATATAGTTAATGCTGACGATGTTTGTTCATGGACTGCAAAACATCACGGGGTAACGGATTAACTCAACTCCTCAGGATATACGTGGTATTCCAAGTGATCGCTTAAGTAGAGTGCTGAAAGCTGTGGAATCAGCAAGACACGAGAGAGAGAGGCAAATCCCCAACATCCAGCAAATCCGAGAATTACTCGAGCGTCAGGTCAGCTATCAAATTGAGGAGAGAGGATTATTCTCTTCAGGTAAGCCTGTTACTGCCTGCTATTTCATTGCTGCAGATGGGAGCTTCATTTGCCAACCGTTTCCTAATTTTGTATGGCTTATACACTTCGACACTTCATTAGCAGCTCTCTATCTGGGTCTTGGGTTTTGTTTTTACCTTTAAGAAAGGCCCTGGAAACTGGGCGTGGTGACACACGCTTGTAATCCTAGTACTTGGGAGGCTGAGACAGGAGGATCACAAGAGGACCGCCTCAGTAAGTAGTGAGACTCTCAGCAACCTAGCAAGACCCTGTTTCAAAATGGAAAATAAAAAGGGCTGGGGGTGTAGCTAGGAAGTAGAATGTCCCTGGGTTCAATCCCCAGTACCAAAAACAGAACAAAAGAAAGAGAGAGACAGACATACTGGCGTGTGGACTCCAGATCTGGAGCCAGGCTTATTTATCTCCCAGCACCATGGGCAGTATGGTACTATTTAGTTTTGCTTTTCACTTACCATAAAGGCAGTGGCAACTCATGAAGGACATTACTCTTCCAGATAAGTATGCTGTTTCTCACATGGAGAGCCTTTCAAATGGAGAAGTATCCAAAGCAATCCAACTTCCTCCCAAAAGCAGACAGTTGGTCAGACAAAGACCTGTTTTTACTGACAGGACAGCTGTTCCAAAGTGAGTACTCCAACCCTAATTTATTTTAGTTGTTTGTCTCGGCCAACACGGGCTGCCATCACAGCGTACCATACGCTGGGAGGCTTAGACAGCGTAGGCGCATTTTCTCATACTGTGGGCTGGAGGGTGCCGGCGTGGTCAGGTTTGATTGCGGGCTCTTTTCTGCCCTGTAGACTGCTACTTCTCACTACCTTATTTGGTGGAGAGTGAGCTCTGGTTTCTCACCCTACGACCTCATTGAAACCTAATGAGCTCCCTAAGCCCTAGCCCCCGATGCTCTCACACTGGGGATGAGGTCTTCAGCCTGTGAATTGGTGGATCACAGGCTTGGAGTCCGTAACAGTGAATCACACTTGCAATTCCCTTGTAGTTTCTCCACTGGGAGATTTTTGTTGCTCTCTGTAAATACATGTTTGAAAAAAATCACTAATTCCAGCCGGGCGTGGTGGCGCACGTTTGTAATCCCAGTACTTGGGAGGTTGAGACCGGAGGATCTGGGTTCGAGGCCAACCTCAGCTATTTAGTGAGGCCTTCTGCAACTTAGTGAGACCCTGTTTCAAAATAAAGAATAAAAAATAGGGCTGGGGGTATATCTCTGAGGTAGACTGCCTCTGGGTTCCATCTCTAGTTCCTCAAAAAAAAATCACTAATTCCATAAAAATTGATGTTAAGCAATATTATTCATTCATGCATTTTAGAAATATTTTTTCTGCTGTTTTCTAGAAGTAAGAAAAATACCGTAGAAGATCATTTTCCCAGAAAGTCTTCATCCATTTCGTGAGTACTAGGGGACGGATTTTAAAAATTCTTTTCCTTGAACCTTGCTTGAATTGTAAATTACTGTGCTTATTGTGGCTAACTAAAGCCACAGTTATTAAGCATCATAATTAATTTGTGATGCCATCACGATGTGTTATTTGTGACCTGTCTTTATCAGTTATTATTTAAGTTAGTAGCACTAACCACGTTCTGGTTTCCATGAAGAAGAAGCACTGGGGCCCCACACTTTCATTTTTCTCCCATACATCCCCACCAACAGTGAGGAGTAATGACTCAAAAAGCATATTTAAATTAAATGGGTGGTGTCCAGTTGGTGTTTTTGTTTGTTTATTTGTTTGTTTTAGCTATATTGGTGATTGAACCCAGGGGCATTCTACCTCTAAGCTACACTTCCTGGCCCAATTTTATTTTTTGTGTTGAAACAGGGTCTTGCTAGGTTGCTGAGAGTCTCAGTACTTGCTCAGGCTGGCCTCGATTCTCCTGTCTCAGCCTCTCAAGTACTGGGATTAGAGGTGTATGCCATCACCCTCAGCTGGTGTTGAATTTTAATGGCTGTTTTGTTCTGGTTCCTTGTGGAAGTTGATGATGACCCTAGGCCTTACTTAGGTTCTAGTAGGGTACTAAACATCTTTGCTCAGTTGCTCATCAGCTGCGTTCCACAAATTCAATGGATTACTATTTTAGGCCTCAATTTTCTTAAAGATTGTCTGTAGTATGGGATAATGCTGCCTTTTTCACGGGATAGTTTTACAAATTAAAAGACAATATATATAAGAAAAAGCTTGGGGCTGGGCACGATGGTGCAGACCTATAACCGCAGGTACTCCAGAGGCTGAAGCAGGAGGATCGTAAGTTCTAGGTCAATCTGGGCAACTTAGTGAGACCTTGTCTCGAAATAAAAAATGAAAAGGGCCAGGATGCAGCTCAGTGGTAGAGTGCTTGCCTAGCATGTGTGAGCTCCTGGGTTCAATCCCCTATATGACATAAATAAACAAACAAAGAAGCAAACAAACAAATGCCCAGTGTGGTGGTACACACCTGTAATCCTAGTACTTGGGAGGCTGAGACAGGAGGATCAGAGGATTGCAGGTTCGCAGCCAGCCTCAGCAACTTAGTGAGGCCCTCCACAACTTCATGAGAACCTGTTTCAAAATAAAATATAGATAAATAAGTAAAATAAATAAGTAAAAAGAGCTTGGCTCAGTGCTTGACACTGGTGAGTACTCAATAATTACAAATATATTACCGTTATTAATTATGAATAAGAATAATTTTATTGCAACTGACTTTCACCATCATTGCCTTATTCTGAAGATCCTGATGCTGTAAATGCTTTGAGGTGTTATATGGTAAAGACAGTAAGTAAAAGCAGGTGTCTTGAACATCATCTCATGGGAAGAGCTTTGCTTCATGGGATATGGTCATGTCGAATGACTGCATCAACAGTCACAAGACTGATAATGACAACATATACAAATGTAGACATTAGGTAGCTGAAAGAAAATCTCTAGATGAACAGTGCTGCCCTGCACTTTAATGTCAATTTAAAATTGGGATCATAATTTGTGTTATATAAAAGCACTTTGTAAGTTGTTTTAGCCAGGCGTGGTGGCCCATGCCTGTAATCCTAGTCTAATGGGAGACTGAGTCAGGAGGATCACAGGTTCAAGGCCAGGCTCAGCAACTTAGCAAGACCCTGTTTCAAAATAAAAAATAAAATGGGGCTGGGTGTTGCTCAGAGGTAGAATGTCTCTGGGTTCTACCTCCAATACCCCCCCAAAAAAGTAAAAAAAGTAATGATAGAGTAGTTTGCGGAAAATGTTTTTCCATCTCTGAGGAGTGCTTTTCTTAGCCGTGCAAAAAACAAGAATATTACAAAATACACGTTTGGGTTTAGAAGAGAAACTTCTAAACTTAGTGTAACTTCCGTCCACATCCATAACTGTGCTGCATGGTTGGCAGATCAGAGTCTGGAAGGACCTGTGCATAGTCCCCCGGGTCGGCCACCACTGTGCCTGAGGCCACACAGGAGTTAGGTGGTTGTCTGTGGGAGTGATCTGAGAAGGTTCCCTCCTCTACGTTGAGAGGCATATGGTTTACAGATCCTGAAACTTAAGGGAACAGCACCTCGTTTTGGTTTTGCATTGTGTAGGACGCCTCCCTTTAGTTCAGAGGAGGAGCCGGACGAGGGCGACTTCATCCAGGCCTACGTGTCCCCGGACTTAGTTCCCGTTCAGCCATCTAAAGGCACCAAGAACGGCTTCGGGAAGGGCACCGCCAGGAGTGACACCGAGTGGACGGAGGGAAGCGAGATCGAGGACTCTGATGTTTCTCCCAAGCCCACAGGTGAGCTGTTCTCACTGGAAAATCCCCCAGACATTTCCTTCAGGGCAAGTGGTCCCTACCTGGGGGCACCAGGCACTGGGAAGCTGAGCTGGGGGAGGCTGCAAGGAAAGGGTGGTGGTCCTCCAAAAGGCAGGGCCTAAGGAAGGTGGGCGATGCTTAGCAACTCTATCAGTCACCATTCACATTGCTGCAGTCTGAGACAAGCGACCACACAAGGTAGAGGAAGGATGATTTATTTGCTCACAGTTTTGGAGATTTCAGGGTTCAGTCCATAGCAGGCCAGGTCTGTGAAGCTCAGAGAGTGGCAGAGGGAAGCAGAGAGAGGAAGAGAGCAAAGGCTCTGCTCTCACTTCGTGAAGGCCAGAAGCAGAGAGAAAGAGAGCAAGGGAGGAGAGAACCCTATGTAATTCCCAAGACCATACCTCCAGGACCTCTCCTTAGCAACCAAGTCCCACTTCCAACATCATTGCTACCCTGTTCTGTGAGGGATAGGGGGCATTCTAAACCCAAACCTACAGCAACCAACCCATCTTCTAGTTGAAGGAGAGGAAGGCACTGGGGACACCTGGGTGTCTTAGTGACTCAGTGCTGCTGTAGCAAAATACCACAAACTGGGTGGCTTGACCCACTCGAATTTATTGTGTCTTTTCTGGAGGCTGGAAGCCCAGGCTCAAGCATTGACAAGGCGGGTTCCTGTGAGGACCATGTTCCCTGCTTCTGTCCTCAGCCTGTGGTGGCCACCTTCTCCTGTGCGTCTTTTTTTTGTGTGTGTGTGGTACTGAGGATTGAACCCAGGAGCATTCTACCTCTGAACTATACCTCCCTCCAGCCCTATTTTTTATTCTTTATTTTGAAACAAGGTCTCATTAAGTTGTGGAGGGCCTCACAAGTTGCTGAGGCTGGCTGCGAACCCGTGATCCTTCTGTCTCAGCCTCCCAAGTACAGGAATTACAGGCATGCACTACCACACCCGGCTTACCCCCTGTGTCTTCCCATCGTCTTCTGTCTACATCTCTGTCCCGATTTCCCAGTTATATAAGAAAATCACATAGGTCAGAGCCCACTGGTTACATAGATCAGAGCCGACTCTTAATGACCTCACTTCACCTTTTGAAAGACCCTGTCTCCAAATAACATCACATTCAAAAGTACCGAGGGTGAGGACTTCAACATAGGAATTTGAAGGGACATGAATCAACTTACTAACACTGGGTGGCTTTGAGAATTTACCCTGTGCAGCTTTTTGGAGATGGAGCAGTTTTGAAGAATGTCAGGAAGGATCCCAGTATTTGACTGCTGATAATGTGCTGAAGAGAAGTGGAGTTGATGGTTCATTTTTTTTTGTTAAGTAATTCTTATTTAGGTAATTGAAGACATTTTATTTCATATTATTATTTTATTTTGGTACTGGGGACTGAACCCAGGGGTATTCTACCTCCAAGCTACACCCCCAGCCCTTTCTTAGAATTTTGTTTTGTTTTGAAACAGGGTTATAGTAAGTTGCTTACACTGGCCTCCAGCCTGTGATCCTCCTGTCTCAGCCTCTCAAGCACTGGGATTACAGGCATGCATGGCCACCATGCCCAGCTCAACTATATATTTTAAACATACCAGATATGGTTATTATTATATATAATCTGTATTCACAATGTAGCCCTTTAATTATGTGAAATATAACTAATGAATTTAAGAATAGCTCAGATTGTTCTGAAAAATACCTATTTAAATGCTTTGTTCATACAGGTTTCCTCACTGAAATTAAAGTTTCTCATTCTGACCAAATTCATGAATGAGACCGTCCTTCTTTAAATTTTTTTTTCTTTTTTATAGTACTGGGGATTGAACCCAGGGGCATTTTACCTCTGAGCTATACCTACAGCCCTATTTTTTATTCTTTATTTTGAAACAGGGTCTCACTAAGTTGCGGAGGACCTCACCAAGTAGCTGAGGCTGGCCGCGAACCTGGATCCTCCTGTCTCAGCCTCCCAAGTACTGGGATTACAAGCGTGCGCCACCACGCCCGGCCCCTTCTTTGATTTTAAATGAAAACGTTTATAGCTTCTTATCTGGATGATCATGACCATTTTTTAAGGAATTATAAGTAACTTTTTTCAGTTTGCATCGATTAATTTTATTTTAATAACACATAGTATGTGCAAACTGGAGATTCTTTCAGGATTGCCTATAAAGTTATTTTGGAATTGAAGATACATGTAATATTTAAGGAACTGTTCTTGACTAATTTCTATTGATCCTGTAGGAACCTCCATTAAAATTATGGCTGAAAAAGTTGAAAAGATGGCTTCCCATCACAAAAATATGAACAAGCCAGTTGGTGGTGTTAACGTTGCTGAAGCATTTACCGTAAAAGAAGGATTACAAGAAGAACTAAAGGTGAACACTTTTACTTCCTAAACACACTCATTTTTTTTGACATACACTTTAATAATTATATTTTATCATGAAATGTAAATAAACATAATTACTTAATATAAACATAATTTCTTAGAGGTTGAGATTTTCACCTTCACTTGTTTTCAGTATTGCATTTCTTTCTGTTCTCTAGAGAATCAAAAATAACGAAGTGCTAACTGGTATAGGTCAAGCAAACCTAATCCAAATAATCCGAAATCTGAAATGACCCAAAATATAAAGCTGTTTGAGCACCAAATCACACTTAGGAAGTTTCAGATTTGGCGACCTGGTATATATAACTCAGCGGAAAAGTCTGTGTTTAGCATGCTCAAGGCTCTGGGTTCAATTCTTTTTTTTTTTTTTTTTTTTTGGTA